>CAUYLG010014193.1:0-145678 GCA_963573385.1 Cacajao melanocephalus | reverse complement strand
TTTTTTTTTTTTTTTTTTTTTTTTGGAGAAGAGGTCTCACTGTGTTTCCCAGGCTGACCTCAAAACTCATGGACTCAAATGATCCTCCTGCCTCAGCCTCCCAAAGCACTGGGATGATGGCAGGCGTGAGCCACATCAGCCGGCTGGTTTCGTTTTAAAGAGGATAATGTCTGGCAAATTTAGCAGACTGAGAATCAAAATAAGAAAAATCTATATATATTTTATTCTTTGGTCTTTTCATACTTGAAGTTTATCACTTGAAGATAAATTTTGAAGTTGATCACTTGTTTTCTCCATTATAGTCGTCACATATGTAAACAGTAAATTATTTGTTTGAAAATTTAATGTTAACATTTAGATTCCTGATAATAGTACACGAGGATATTCATACTGACATTCCGAATCACAAGTATTGCTAACAGCCTGTCTTGGTTCATTTCCAAATAATTTGAACTTTTTCAACCTTTTAAAATTTGGGAGTCACTCATATTTGACCCGCAGGTAAGCAGAGTAAACATCAGGGACGCAGATCTGATCGTTTTTGGCCATTCAGTTTTTGAAGTAGGCCTCATTAAAGCCTGAAAAAGTCACAGATATCTTCTTGGATTGTTTTTTGTTGTTGTTTTTGAGATGGAGTCTTGATCTGTCCCCTGACTGGAGTGCAACCTCACTGCAACCTCCACCTCCCGGGTTCAAGCAGTTCTTGTGCCTCAACCTTCTAAGTAGCTGGGACTACAGGCATGCACCTGGCTAATTTTTGTATTTTTTCAGTAGAGACGGGGTTTTGCCGTGTTGGCCAGGCTGGTCTAGACCTCCTGACCTCAGGTGATTCTGCCCACCTCAGCCTCCCAGAATGCTGATATTACAGGTGCGAGCCACCACACCCAGCCTTGAATTGTTTACTTGATCAGCTTATCACAAGTGACAGGCTGCACATTTATGTTAATAATTTAGTTGATTTAAATGAACCTACAAGTTCTTCTAATTTGGGCAAGACCATTTGCAAATAAATTGCTGTGTTTCAAACTAGCTGTGATAGGTGCTGATTTTACCATGTAAGTAGATAATTCAACTCTGGTTATTATGTACTAAAAAGCCCTTTTAATCAAAAATTAAGCTTAATTCCTTTTTAAATTAAAAATGAATATTTGCTTTATAACACTTTCTACTTGGCAGAGTTTCAGATTCAGATAAACAATGGGTACTAACTGTTTTCGTTTTAGACACTGGTAGTCTGAATAAAGACTCAGGGAAAAAATCAAAATCAAGCTATGGGATGTGAAATACTGCAATGACATGGAATATCACTTTCTGAACTTTTCTCCTTTTACTTTTAAGATAGAGATACAGATATCACCATGAAGGGGAACGTGGATGACTTTGGCCTGCGAGACACCTTGAGCATCGCATCCACGGATTCTTTTGCTTCAGCAGCCGAGGTAGGATGTGTGTTTTCCTAATGAGTATTTCTGTTTCTTTTTGGTGGAAAGATCAGTCTCGTCATTATACTGTAATTCAGTTCAGTCACTATTTAGCATCTGCCATGTGGTAGGTACCAGAATATAAAAATGAATAAATCTAACATGAAAATAAGCTCCTACAGGAGCTTACAGTCTTCTTAAGGAGATGGACCTGTAAACACATGGTTTAGATGGGCACTTTCATATACTGTAGATTACAGGTGAGACATATAAATTAGTATGTTAATGGAAAGAAATTTTTCAGTTTATATCAAGAGTCTTAAAGATGTTCAGTTTCTTTAGTTCAGAAATCATACTTCTAGATTTTTGTCCTAAGAAAGTGATCAAAGATTATATATATATATATAAATATTGACCGTTGGCCAGGTGCAGTGGCTCACGCCTGTAGTCCCAGTACTTTGGGAGGCTGAGGTGGAAGGATTGCTTGAGCTCAGGAGTTTGAGACCAGCCTGGCCAACATGGTGAAACCCCATCTCAAAAAAAAAAAAAAAAAAAGAAATGTTTGTTAAATTATTTTTAACTATATGCCAAGCACTTAAAGTTAAATTAGAGAAAACTGTTTTCTTTTTTTTGAGATTGAGTCTTGCTCTGTCGCCCCGGCTGTAGTGCAGTGGCACAATCTTGGTTTATGGCATCCTCCGCCATCCGGGTTCAAGTGATTCCCATGCCTCAGCCTCCTGAGTAGCTGGGACTACAGGCACATGCCACCACACCTGGCTAATTTTTTTTTTGTATTTTAGTAGAGATGGGGTTTCACCACTTTAAGGGTGGTTTCGATCTCCTGACCTCATGATCTGCCCACCTCGGCCTCCTAAAGTGCTGGGATTACAGGTGTGAGCCACCACACCCGGCTGGAAAACTGTTTTAATGAAGAAAGTTACTGAGTTAATAAAATCAGAACTCTTTGGGAAGTTAAACAGTTTTTGATCATTTGAAAACCTTTTCAGTATTACGAGAAAGATTTCTTGCCTAGTTAGATCAAAAGAATTTCTGGAATAGGTTTTTCTATAAGCTAGATCAATCATTTGTGAAAGTGATTAACAAGATTTTCCTATGTAAGCTTTGCCAAACATTGGTTTGGAACCATACATGAAAAGTGTTGTTTTTTTTTGTAATTATAGCTTTCTTGACATGTAATTCACATGCCATAAAATTCACCCTTTTAAAGTATAGAGTTCAGTGGTTTTTTAGTATGTTTATATAGTTGCACAGCCAGCACTACTTTCTGATTTCAGAATATTTTTATTACCCTAAAAACAAACCCTTACCCATTAGCAGTCACTCTCCAACTCCCTTTACCCTCCAGCCATTGGCATCCAATAACCTACCTTCTGACTCTATGAATTTCCCTTATTCTGGACATTTCTTCTAAGTGGAATCATACCATGTAATATGTTGTATTTGGCTTTCCTTCACTTAGCATAATGTTTTCTTTCAAGTTCTGAAAAGTCTTTTTAATGTTAGGATACCTTCATATTTTACTCCTAATCTTTCCATCTGTTAAAGATATTATCATTTAATAGGTAGAAACTAATATTGCAGAGAGCAGTTTTTAGCTATAGATTCCATTTTTTAAAGAATTACCACTCTGCAGTGTGTACATATGTTTAACAGAGAAATCACAGGCTTCTCTATAGAAAGAAAATTTTATTTTAAAAAGCATTTTTTTTAATAGAGATGGGGTCTTGCTATGTTGCCCAGGCTAGTCTCAAACTCCTGAGCTCAGGCAGTCCTCCCACATCAGCCTACCAAAGTCCTGGGATTACAGGTGTAAGCCACTGTGTCAGGCTGAAAATTTTATTTTTTATAATTTAGATATCCCTACTTGTACTCTAAATGGAACCTTAAAAAGCTTTTGCTATATCCACCTCTGCTTTGATAGGACTTATTTATAGCAATCCAAAAAATACACGAATAATAATATACAAAGCAATAAAGATAAATATTTAGGATAATTATAACCTAGAAAGGGAGGGAGGGCTATATCTATCATTTAAAATTTTTCTTCTATGAAAGTATGAAGGCATGTCTGGGCATAGTGGCTCACGCCTGTAATCTCAGCACTTTGGGAGGCCAAAGTGGGCAGATCACCTGAGGTCAGGAGTTTGAGACCAGCCTGGCCAAAAATGGTGAAACCTCATCCCTACTAAAAAGACAAAAATCAGCCAGTATGGTGGTGTGTGCCTGTAATCCCAGCTACTCAGGAACCTGAGGCAGAAGAATCGCTTGAACCCTGGAGGTGGAGTTTGCGGTGAGCCAAAATCATGCCACTGTACTCCAGACTGGGCAACAGAGACTCTGTCTCAAAAAAAAAACAAAAGTATGAAGTCTTGATTAGGACTGAAAGATCTGTTCCCAAGATAACTCACTCTGATTAATAGAAAGTTGGTGTTATCTATTGACAGAAGACTTAAGTTTCTCACCACATTGACTTTTCTATAGGACTATTTGAGTATCTTTACAACATGGCACCTGGCTTCTGGAAGAGGGAGTAACCAAGAGAGGGCAGGGTGGAAGTCATGACTGTTTTGACCTATCCTCAGAAATCTCATTCTGTCATTTCCACAATGTGCTGTTAGTTACACAGGTTGCCTTATTCAGTGTGGGAGGGGGTGTGAGTAGCCAGGGTGAAAGAATCATTGAAGACCAATTTAGAGGATGGCTGTTTTAAGTTCCTATTTTCTGTTAGGGGATATAGATAGGCAACAGCCTGCTTTAACTATAAGTCTTATTTATAATTTTAGGTGATTGATTTGAAAGGAAAATGTAAACATGTATATAATGGTCCACTTTAAAATAGAACTTAGCCTATTTCATGTCCCTACTTGTAATAATCTTGAGACTTCAGACATTTCATTCATGGTCATTCAGAGGACCTGGTCTGGATTAAGGCTTTCAAAAAATATTACTTCACATTTAACAAAGTCTTTACATGCCAAGGAGGGTAAGGCTCAGTCCATCTTGTACCTCATGGGACCCAAGAGAAGTGATTTAGGATGTTTGAAATATTTAGCTAATCCCCAAACACTGTTTTCACGGGTTGATTCATATGTGGGAATTATCTATTTATCTATTTTTATTGTTGCTGTTGTTGACTTTGATTTCTTTCTTTCTTTTTTTGAGACAGAATTTCACTCTTGTCACCCAGGTTGGAGTGCAATGGCACAATCTCAGCTCACTGCAGCCTCCAACTTGCGGTTCAAGTGATTCTCCTGCCTCAGCCTACTAAGTAGCTGGGATTACAGGGACCCACCACCACACCCAGCTAATTTCTGTATTTTTAGTAGAGATGGGGTTTTGCCATGTTGGCCAGGCTGGTCTCAAACTCCTGATCCACCCACCTCAGCCTCCCAAAGTGCTGGGATTACAGGTGTGAGCCACCATACCCGGACTTGTTTGATTTCTTTTATGGTCATGGTCACGTTTATAGTGCTTGTGAAATATGGGAGATAACTAATAGGATGGTGATTTGGTATAAACAAATATAGTATTACTTTCCTTTTTGAATATTAAAATGAGTTTTTAAAATGTAGCCTTTTGGGAGAAGAATAATTTCAAAATATATAGGAAATTTCATTTCAGCTAGTAAAAAAAAGGACCCCCTTTTAATAGTAAATTGCATGGTCCATAGCTGGAATTAAGCTGCATTATTGACCATTGATTCTGAAGTAACTTCTCAGCTCTATTTAAATGTTAATTTTTTAAAAAACATTTTTGGGAATTTTGTTGAAAAATTCTTCCTATGTGATGTATTCTGAAATGAGAATTTCAACCAGTGTTTTAATGAGTTTCTTTTGCTTAAAAAAGTTTAAGATTGATGATTTAAATAACTGTTGGTTAGCTGGCATTGTCTCTTAAGAGTCAATATTGTTAGTATCAAATCTTCAAAATGATATATTTTCACAGCTGCAATCCTATTTTAGGCTTCCTTAAACGATTACTTCAGCCAAACCAACAAATAAGCAAGGTAGATCAATAAATCAAGACTCAACTCTGGAGTCTCCCATTGTTGGATTGTCTTCTTATTAGTAGAAATTATTTCATGTAGAGGGTTTAATTGGAGCCCAGTTTACGTTTTTTTTTTTTTTGAGATGAAGTCTCACTCGGTAACCCAGGTTGGAGTGTAGTGGTGTGATCTCGACTCACTGCATCCTCCGCCTCTCAGGTTCAAGCAATTCTTCTGCCTTAGCCTCCCAAGTACCTGGGATTACAGGCATGCGGCACCACACCTGGCGAATTTTTCTGTTTTTAGTAGAGCCAGGCAGGGCTTCACCATGTTGGCCAGGCTGGTCTCAAACTCCTGACCTCAAGTGATCTGCCTGCCTCAGCCTCCCAACGTGCTGGGATTACAGGCATGAGCCATTGCACCAAGCAAAATGTGGGTAATAATAGTACTTACTTTATGAGTTTTTATAAGGATTAAATAAGTAAATGAAGTTAAAGCACTCACACAGCACTGACTGCATGTGAAATACCAAAACCAAAGCCTTGAGAGTTACTTCTAAAATTATAGAGTAGACATTCAGAAGTTTCCTCCACAAAGCAAAAAATGTCAAAATCAAAATTTTCAGAATTCTCAAAATGGATGAAAGACCTGCAAAAATTCAGAGAACATTGAATCAAGTAGAATGGCTGAATCTCCATAATAGCAGTAAGCTTTGTGGATTTTTAATTTGCTCTCTCCCCTGTTAATAAATTTTGGGGGTGTGAGAGCAGAGTACAAGCTGTAGTGGCAGGACTCATGGCAGCACAAGCATTTGGAAGTTTCTTCCACTCTGACCAAGTATTGGTTGAAAGATGTGCTGCAGAAACTACAGCCAAAGGAGGCATTATGGCTGGGCACTGTGACTCATGCCTATAATCCCAGCTCTTTGAGAGACCAAGGCAGGAGGATCGCTTGACTCCAGGAGTTCAGTACCAGCCTGGACAACATAATGAAAGCTTATCTCTATAAAAAATTTAAAAAGGGGCGAGAGGATCATTTGAGCCTGGAAAGTCAAGGCTGCTGTGAGCCATGATTGTGCCACTGAACTACTGCCTAGGTGACCTGACTCAAAAAAAAAAAAAAAAAGAAAAAAGGAGGCATTGTGCTTCCAGAAAAATCTAAAGAAGTATCGCAAGCAACAGTAATAGCTGTTGCCGTTGGATCAGGCTCTAAAGGAAAGAGTGGAGAAATTCAACCAGTTAGTGTGAAAGTTGGAGATAAAGTTATTTTCCCAGAATATGGAGGCACCAAAATAGTTCTAGATGACAAGGATTATTTCTTATTTTATTTTTTCATAAGTTATTGGGATATAGGTGGTATTTGGTTACATGAGTAAGTTCTTTAGTGGTGATTTGTTAGATCCTGGTGCACCTATCACCCGAGCAGTATACACTGCACCGTATTTGTAGTCTTTTTATCCCTTATCCCCCACCCCTACTCTTCCCCTCAAGTCCCTGAGGTCCATTGTATCATTCTTATGGCTTTGCATCCTCATAGCTTTGCTCCCACATATCTGAGAGCATGGGATGTTTCGTTTTCCATTCCTGAGTTACTTCACTTAGAATAATAGTGTCCAATCTCATCTAGGTCACTGCAAATGTTGTTAATTAATTCCTTTTTAAAGCTGCATAGTATTCCTTTGTATATACCTACCACAGTTTCTTTATCCACTTATCGATTGATGAGCATTTGGGTTGATTCCATGATTTTGCAATTGTGAATCGTGTTGCTATAAACATGCTTGTGCAGGCATCTTTTTTGAATAATGACTCTTCTTTTCCACTGGGTAGATACTCTGTAGTGGGATTGCTGGATCAAATGGTAGTTCTACTTTTAGTTCTTAAAGGAATCTCCACACTGTTTTCCATAGTGGCTGTACTAGTTATATTCCCATCAGCAGTGTGGAAGTGTTCCCTGATCACCGTATCCATGCCAACATCTACTGTTTTTTGATTTTTGATTGTGACCATTCTTGCAGGAGTAAGGTGGTATTGCACTGTGGTTTTGATTTGCATTTTTCTGATCATTAGTGATGTTGAGCATTTTTTCATATATTTGTTGGCCGTTTATATATCTTCTTTTGAGAATTGTCAATTCATGTCCTTAGCCAACTTTTTGATGGGATTGTTTTTTTCTGATTTGTTTGAGTTCATTGTAGATTCTGGATATTAGTCCTTTGTCAGATGTGTAGATTGTGAAGATTTTCTCCCACTCTGAGGGTTGTCTGTTTACTCTGCTGACTATTCCTTTTGCCATGCCAAAGCTCTTTAGTTTAATTAGGTCCCAGCTGTTTCTTTGTTTTCATTGCATTTGCATTTGGGTTCTTGGTCATGAAATTCTGCCTAAGCCAATGTCTAGAAGGGTTTTTCCAATGTTATCATCTAGAATTTTTACAGTTTCAGGTCTTACGTTTAAGTCTTCAATCCATCTTGAGTTTTGTATAAGCTGAGAGATGAGGATCCAGTTTCATTCTCCTACATGTGATTAGCTAATTATCTCAGCACCATTTATTGAAAAGGGTGTCCTTTCCCCATTTTATGTTTTTGTTTGCTTTGTTGAAGATAGTTGGCTGTAACTATTTGGGTTTATTCTGTTCCATTGGTCTATGTCCTAGTTTTGTATCAGTACCATGCTGTTTTGGTGATTGTGGCCTTATAGTATAGTTTGAAATCAGGTCATGTGATGCTTCCAGATTTCTGTTTGCCTAGGCTTGCTTTGGCTATTAGGGCTCTTTTTTAGTTCCGTATGAGTTTTAGAATTGTTTTTTCTAATTCTGTGAAGAATGATGGTGGTATTCTGATGAGGACTGCACTGAATTTGTAGCTTGCTTTTGGCAGTATTGTCATTTTCGCAGTATAGAGTCTACCCATCCATAAGCATGGGATGTGTTTCCATTTGTTTGTGTCATCTCTGATTTCTTTCAGCAGTATTTTGTAGTTTTCTTTGTAGAGGTCTTTTGACTCCTTGGTTAGATATATTCCTAAGTATTTTATTATTTTTTGCAACTATTGTAAAAGGGGTTGAGTTCTTGATTTGATTCCCTGCTTGGTCGCTGTTGATATATAGAAGAGCTACTTATTTGTGTACATTAATCTTGTATCTGGAAACTGCTGAATTGTTTTATCAGTTCTAGGAGCTTTCTTGACGAGTTCTTAGGGTTTTCAAGGTAAACGATCATATCCTCAGCGAACAGTGACAGTTTGACTTCCTCTTTACAGATTTGGATGCCCTTTATTTCTTTCTCTTGTCTGATTGCTCTGGCTAGGACTTTCAGTACTACGTTGAAGAGGAGTAGTGAGAGTGAGCATCCTTGTCTTGTTCCCATTCTCAAAGGGAATGCTTTCAGCTTTTCCCCCTTCAGTATTATGTTGGCTGTGGGTTTGTCATAGATGGCTTTTGTTACATTAAGGTATGTCCCTTGATTGCCAATTTTGCTGAGAGTTTTAATCATAAAGGATGCTGGATTTTGTCAAATGCTTTTTCTGCATCTATTGAGATGATCATGTGATTTTTCTTTTTAATTCTGTTTATATGGTGTATCACATTTATTGACTTGTGTATGTTAAACCATCCTGCATCCTTGGTATAAAACTCACTTGATCATGGTGGATTATCTTTTTGATATGTTGTTGGATTCAATTAGCTAGTATTTTGTTAAGGATTTTAGATCTATGTTCATCAAGGATATCAGTCTGTAGTTTTGTTTTTGGTTATGTCCTTTCCTGGTTTTGGTATTAGGGTGATGCTGGCTTCGTAGACTGAATTAAGTAGAGTTCCTTCTTTCCCTGTCTTGTGGAATAGTGTGAAAGGATTGGTACCAATTCTTTGAATGTCTAGTAGAATTCTCCTGTGAATCCATCTGGTCTTGGACCTTTTTTGTTGGTAATTTTTTTCTTTTTTCTTTTTTTTTTTTTTTTTTTTTTTTTGAGGGACAGAGTCTCACTCTGTTGGCCAGGCTGGAGTGCAGTGGTGCAATCTTGGCTGACTGCAACCTCCGCCTCCCAGGTTCAAGTGATTCTCCTGCCTCAGCCTCCTGAGTAGCTGGGATTACAGGCTCCCACCACTATGCCCAGCTAATTTTTTGTGTTTTTAGTAGAGACAGGGTTTCACCAAGTTGGCCAGGCTGGTCTCAAACTGTTGACCTCATGATTCACCTGCCTTAGCTTCCCAAAGTACTGGGATTACAGGCATGAGCCACTGGGCCCAGCCTTGTTCGTAATTTTTAAATTACCCTTTCAGTCTTGCTGTGTGTTATTGGTCTGATCAGGGTATCTAATTCTTCCTGATTTAAGCTAAGAAGAATGTATATTTCCAGGAATTTATCCATCTCTTCTAGGTTTTCTAGTTTATGTGTGTAAAGGTGGTCGTGGTAACCTTGAATGATCTTTTGTATTTCAATGGTGTCAGTTGTAGTATCTCCTCTTTCTTTTCTTAGTGAGGCTGTTGGGATTTTTCTCTCCTCTTTTCTTGGTTAATCTTGCTAAAGGTCTATCAGTTTTATTTGTCTTTTCAAAGAGCCAGCTTTTTGTTTCATTTATCTTTTGTATTTTTTTGTTTCAATTTCATTTAGTTCTACTCTGATATTGGTTATTTTCTTTCTTCTTCTGGGTTTGTGTTTGTTCTTGTTTCTCTAGTTCCTTGAGGTATGACCTTAGATTGTTTGTGCTGTTTCAGACTTTTTGATGTAGATGTTTAGGGCTATGAACTTTTCCTCTTAGCAATACCTTTGCTGTGTCCCAGATGTTTTGATAGGTTGTGTCATTTTTGTCATTCAATTTGAAGAATTTTTTAATTTCCATCTTGATTTTGTTTTTGACCCAATGCTTATTCAGGAGCAGGTTATTTATTTCTGTGTATCTGCATGGTTTTGAAGGTCCCTTTTGGAGTTGATTTCCAGTTTTGTTCCACTGGTGTGAGAGAGTGCTTGCTATAATTTCAGTTTTTAGTACTGAAATGTGAGATACCGTTACATTCATTGTACTCTTTTTTGCATATGTCCTTTGTTTTGTTTTTGCTTAGTTATTTATTATTTATTTAAAGACAGAGTAGCTTGGATGTAGTTTAACAGTTGTTGCCCAGGCTGGTCTTGAACTCTTAACCTCAGGTGATCTGCCTGCCTCAGCCTCCCAAAGTGCTGGGATTATGGGCATGAGCCACCGGACCCGGACCCGGACCCAGCCCCTACAAATTTTTTTAAATCAGTAGGATGTGGTGTCGTGTACCTGTAGTCCCAGCTACTCGGGAGGCTGAGGCAGGAGGAGCACTTTAGCCCAGGAGTTTGAGGCTACAGAGCTATGATAGTGCCACTGCACTACAGCCTGGGTGACAGAGCGAGATCCTGTATCTTCTAAACAAAACACTCTAGAAGTTTTCTGGGTTTTGTTTTGTTTTTTTGCTTAGCTGGCTACTCTATACTGTTTGCAATTGTTATTTAATGAACTGTCAGAAGATTGGAATTTCATTTGTAGAGTTGTTATGCTAACCAAAAGCATGACTATCTTTCAGTTATACAAAAGTTAATCAAAGCCACAAACAAGGAAATATTTCTTAGAATAGCAACATTGAGCTTGTTTTGTTGTTTTTGTACTAAGTTTTGCTTCATTATAATCATAGGTTATAATACTTTTAAGTACTCTTTGGATGATAAAATTCTTCTCCTCTTTTTAAAACATGTTTCTTCAGCTGTTCTTATTGGTAAACTGTAAGATATAGTATTGCTGGCTGGACATGGTGGCTCACGCCTGTAATACCAGCACTTCGGGAGGCTGAGGCAGGTGGATCACTTGAAGCCAGTTGTTCAAGACCAGCCTGACCAACATGGCAAAACCCATCTCTACTAGAAATATAAAAATTAGCTGAGTGTGGTGGCTCACGCCTATAATCCAGCACTTCAGGAGGCTGAGGCAGGTGGATTGCTTGAGGCCAGTTCAAGACCAGCGTGACCAACATGGCAAAACCCCATCTCTACCAGAAATACAAAAATTAGCTGAATGTGGTGGCACGTGCCTGTAATCCCAGCTACTCGAGAGGCCGAGACAGGAGAATTGCTTGAACCTGGGAGGTGGAGGCTGTAGTGAGCCATGATCACACCACTATACTCCAGCCTGGGCAACAGAGTGAGACCTTGTCTCAAAAAAACAAGATACAGTATTTCTTTTCTGTACGTTCTATGGATTTAAGTAATTGGATTCAGAATGAACTAAGCTTGTTAAAAGTTTTACTCTTTTACCTCCCTGAACGTGCCCAATCTTGTGAAGAAAAAGGAAAAAAAAAGTTCTACTCTTTTTACAAATGAATTTTGAAATAAAATGAATTCAGATTTTATTAGTTGTAAAATCCTATTGAATGGTTTGTATGGTTTAATCAAATAGAGTATATTTTGATGTTAGCAAAATCCTATTGTCTTTCTTGTATAGGTTTTCTTATATCAGTGTATTCTGCTTTTTAGTTTTCTTTTTTGAGACAGAATCTGTCTCTGCTAACTAGGCTGGAGTGCAATGATACAATCACAGCTCCCTGCAATTTTGACTTCCTATGCTCAAATGATCATCCCACCTCAACCTCCTGGGTAGCTAGGACCACAGGTGCATACCTCTATACCTGACTAATTTTCTTAGATTTTTGGAGGGACTGGGTCTCACTGTATTGCTCAGGCTGGTTCAAACTCCTGGATTCAGCTGATCCTCCCAAAGTGTTGAGATTACCAGGCATGAGCCACTGCACCTAGCCTGTATTCTGTTCTAATCACTGTGCTCTTAGCTTGCAGAACACAGAGAAGTACGGCATACCTACAGCCTGGAGTCCCTGTGTCACTGCCCATTTTACGAGGAAGCCATGCATTTAGTTGAAGAAGGAAAAATTTACTCCAGAGTACTGAGGTACTATTTCAGCTTTGTTTATGTTTATGAAGGATATTAAAGTGTTTGTGTGGTATTTATTAAAAATATTTATGAGAATAGGGGAAAATATGTTTTTAGGTCCAAGTAAAGAAAAAATTATTTTTTACATGTTCTATCAGTATTGAAAAAACGTGTTTTATATTAAG
Organism: Cacajao melanocephalus; assembly: GCA_963573385.1. Lineage (NCBI taxonomy): Eukaryota > Metazoa > Chordata > Mammalia > Primates > Pitheciidae > Cacajao > Cacajao melanocephalus. Next base: position 133,167 of record CAUYLG010014193.1, on the reverse strand, counting down.
GTCCTGAGGTTAAACCTTGTCTGAATCCAAATTTATAGTAGGCTTGATCTTGAATGGAGTTTAACAATTGTCTCCCCTGTTTATTACATAGAACTGAAATGTTGGAGTGCCTCGGAGACAGTGATTTTCTTGCCAAACTTCACTGTATTCGACAGGCTTTTCAGGTATTTTTTTTAACATTAAGTGACTTCACCCAGCCACTCATCCTCACCCTCATGCTATAGAGTCCAGTGCAAATAAACAGGACAGCTCTGTGCTCTTGATGATCCCTATTTCTAATGACAAATATAAAGTCCACTAAACTTATTTTTCCTCCCCGCTACTTACCTTCATTTGTTTCTGTATTTCGTTATCCTCTCCCACGGCTTCCCAGGCCCATCCCACTTTGTCAAAAAAGGATATTTTGATGCTTCAGGAATGTAAACATAGCTGCTTAAAATAAAAACCCTCTTATTAATTAATGTGTATTTGAGATTTAATTTGAATAAATTATAAAATTGATTTTCTAAAAAGAAAATAGCAAAATTATATTTGTTTTATTATGTTTGGGGGCTATAGGAGATTTTGAGACTTTGTAATATTATGTTGAAAAGAATTAAATTCAAATTTAACTCCCTTTAATCTTTTTTTAACTATAGGTTTTGAGAGTTCTTTTTATTTTAGTAAATTAGGACTTGCTCTGTGAGCTGCCTGTTGAAATAGCACCACATGCAATGCATTAATTTTTTAAGGATTATTTGTGTTGTAAAGTTGAATGTCCATTCACATTCATTATAGATCTCTTTTTTCTTTGGGGATGAATATTTTTTCAGGTAATTCTTTCAGAATCAGCCAACAGGATATTCCTTGCTGAGAGTGGAAGGAAAATTTTATCAGCTTTAATTGTGAAAGCACGAAAGGTAAACTTGTTCTGTTGGCAGGTTTTTTACCATTTACAAAAGTTGTTTCTGCCATTTGAACTGAAGATTAAGACGTTACATTTCTGATAGAAGAAAAAGTTTTGGGGATAGTTGGCAAAGGTTCACATTTTAAAAATAAATAACCCAAAGGGCGTTGAGTTATACTTGGGTTGAACTATGTCTGAAGTCCACACTGTTTCAACCAAGTTGTTTCTCATAAATATTTCCAATTTGCCATAAATTCTGTGAGTGTCATGGTGAGAATTATCATTAGCTCTGCTGCTATAACCACCACTATTATTATTACTAATGCCTCCCCTTTTATTCCCTCAATCCTGTTCAGGAAGAGGGTCACAAGAAATAGTGTAGGTCTCAGAAATCTGGAGTACAAATTGAGCTGCCTCATCCTCATGGAGTTGAATGAGGCAGAAGCCATGACAAGACCTTCATTCCAACTGTAAGGATCCACCTTTCTTTATGCAAGGTTTGTCCAGATGATGAGAAAACAAAACAGGCCTTTCTTGAGCCAGTTACACACCTAGTCTTCAGACTCATCCCTTTGAACTTTAATTCTCTCATTTATATAATAGAATTATATTTATATTACCTCATTTCAGAGGGGTTTTAGGATGATTAAATAAATGGTAAATGGGAAAGCAACTTAAAGAATAAAGTGTTAAGTAAATGTAAAGTGCTAAGTATAGGTAAGGTGACACTATTAATACGCGTGATTCCCAACGTAAGTCTTATGTTGCTTTCTTAGCCTTCTCATGACAGATAACTCAGTAATTTTTTCCAAAAGAAGCAGAACTGGAACAAAAGCCTCACATAATGTCTGCTATAACCAAGTTTTCATTTTAAGAACTAACCAAAATAGGCATACATATTTGAGTAATAAATAGTTTGCTTATGACATTTTACTAACATTCTTCATCTTGGCTTCTGCAAAATGTTGCAACAGCAAAGTAGTAAACCAGATAAATTTGGCATTCCTTTAAAATGTATTTTAGTTCAGTTACCTAGTAGAACTAAGATCCATCAGACTTACTTGAAGAGTAACTTACTTTGTAGCATGTTACAAAGTTAAGGGTTAAAATGTGGTTTCTTCTGCAGAATCCAAAGAAGTTTGAAGATGTTTTTGATGAAATGATCTATTTTTTAGAGCAGACCGATCACTGGGGTAGTACTGAAATGGAACTTGCTGCTAGAGGGGTAAGTCAAATTTTTTGTGATATTTATTTTTCCTACTTATTTGCATGTAATTTTAGATGAGTTGAGACTACTGTTTCCTTGTCCTTGTTAAATAAAGTAAAGCCGATTGTATGGCTGTAGGACATCTTTTTTTGACAGTCATAAACCATGCTCCTTACACATTGGGGCAATAGTTGTAAATTGTGTTCTTAAAAGCCTTTTTTGCTGCTGTTGGCTCCTTGTTTCTTTCCCTCCTGCCCTCTTTCCCTTGTTCCCTCCCTTCCTTCTGTCCAAAAGTCAATTGGCAGGGCCCTAGCAGGGCAGGAATGGTGGCCTATGCTAGGACAGTTTTGGGTAGTACAGCAGCAGCAGCTCAGTAGGGCTAGGGAATTGGCGTATACACAGTACTGAACAAATAAGTATACTGAGAAAAATCAGAGCCAGATTTTCCCTGTCAGAGAAGGGAGGTATAAAAAGCTGGGACTGGAATTAGAGTTATCAGTGCGAGTTCACAGTTTATAATATATATGTAGCTATAGATATGGAAATAAATATAGGACCAGGAGTGGTGGCTCATGCCTGTAATCCCAGCACTTTTGGAGGCCAAGTTGGGTGGATCACCTGAGGTCAGGAATTCAAGACCAACCTGGCCAACATGGTGAAACCTGTCTCTACTAAAAATACAAAAATTAGCCAGGTGTAATGGCTCATGCCTGTAATCCCAACTACTCGGGAGGCTAAGGCATGAGAATCACTTGAATCTGGGAGGTAGAGGTTGCAGTGAGCCGAGATCGCACCTCCAGCCTGGGTGACATAATGAGACTGTCTCAAAAAAAAAAAAGAGAGATAGATGATAGATAGATAGATAGATAGATAGATAGATAGATAGATAGATAGATATCAGCCAGGCACAGTGGCTCACACCTCTAATCCCAATACTTCGGGAGGCCAAGGTGGGCAAATCACAAGGTCAGGAGTTTGAGACCAGCCTGACCAACATAGTGAAATCCCGTCTCTACTAAAAATACAAAAATTCGCTGGGCATGATGGCATGCCGTTGTAATCCCAGCTGCTCAGGAGGCTGAGGCAGGAGAATCGCTTGAACCGGGAAGGCAGAGGTTGCAGTGAGCTGAGTTCGCATCACTGCACTCCAGCCTGGGTGACAGAGTGAGACTCTGTCTCAAAAAAAAGTAAAAAAAGAAGTTAGCACCGGGTACTGTGGCTCATGCCTATAATCCCAGCACTTTGGGAAGCCGAGGCGCGCAGGTCATTTGAGATCAGGAGCTGAAGATCAGCCCGGCCAATGTGGTGAAACCCTGTCTCTACTAAAAATACAAAAATTAGTCAAGTATGGTGGTGTGTGCTTGTAATCCCAGCTACTCAGGAGGCTGAGGCACAAGAATCACTTAAACTTGGGAGGCAGAGGCTGCAGTGAGCCAAGATCGTGCCAGTGCCCTCCAGCCTGGGCTACAGAGCAAGACTCTGTCTCAGAAGAAAAAAAAAAACGAATGAGTTCACCAGGAGCCGAAAGGCATTCTAGGCAGAGAAAACAGTGGGTACAAATACGTGAAGACATAATCTTTCCTTTTCTAGTGTTCCCTTATTCAGGAGATGGAATCAGTATCCATTTAGTTCTGCAGGCCAGCAACCTGAGACTCATCCTTCACCTCTCCTTGGTCCTCACCCCTTTATCATATTCATTTCTAAGTTTGTCAGTTTTAACTCCTAAATATCTTTCAGTTTCTTCAACTTTCCTCTCCTCCTGTAACCCTTCTTGGCCTAAGTACCTGTTGTCTTTTCTCTGGGCTACATCAGTAGTCTTTCTATTTCCTTATTCTCTGCTCACTCCTTTCCTCCCTGCATTCACTCTTTCCCCTCTCTGTTTCATTCTCCACATTTCTGCCAAAATGATAGAGCACATTATACTTTTTCCTTTATTGTGCTTCTCATAGTTCATAATTGGATATTTGCAGGATTATTTTGTGGCTGTTTTCGGCACTATACTCTAGGCATCTAATTTGCTTACTCTAGAAGTCTGATCACCTGGTACAATATGTAGTATGCAGAGTGTGTATGTATGAATGAATGAAAGAGCAAGATGTTTATGATCTGATGGGAAAGACAGCACACATACCAGTAACTAACAAAGTAGAATGAGCATCCTAGATGTTATATAGAAGCGTGAACAAAGGACTCCTAGAATAGAGAGAAGGAAAGATTTTCACTTGAGATCTAGGAAGGAGCAGCAATAATGTGAATCATAATTTCTGATGGTGAGCTTTCATATTTATCTCTTATTTTTTATTTTTGAATAAGCTGACTAAAATTTAAAAAAAAAAAAAAAAAAAACCCTGCTGTTATAGAACTATAAAGCCCTGGCTCAGATTTTATTTCAGCTCGATATAATAATAATTTTTGTTTCAACTCATAATTTAATGCAGGTGAAAAATCTAAATTTTTATGATGTTGTTCTGGATTTTATATTAATGGATTCCTTTGAAGATTTGGAAAACCCACCCACATCCATACAGAATGTAGTAAATAATCGATGGCTAAACTCATCCTTCAAAGAAACAGTAAGTGGTGGTTTACCTTTCTCAGCCTTTTAAGTTTGATCAAAAAGTGGTCAGCCAGGCATAGTAGCTCATGCCTGTAATCCCAACACTTTGGGAGGCTGAGGCAGATGGATCATTTTGAGGTCAGGAGTTTGAGACCAGCCTGGCCAAATGGTGAAACCTGTCTCTTCAAAAAATATAAAAATTAGCTGGGCATGGTGGTGGGCACCTATAATCCCAGCTATTCAGGAGGCTGAGGTGTGATAATTGCTTCAACCTAGGAGACGGAGGTTGCAGTGAGCCGAAATCGTGCAGCTATATTCCAACTTGGACAAGAGCGAAACTCCATCTCCAAAAAAACAGAAAAGTCAGAACTGGGGAGATTAATAAGATTCATGTATACATCTGTCTGTGGAATAATATATGGAAACTGAACTCATCCTTTGACATTCGGCTTAGGCATATACAGTGTAACATCTTCAGATGAAATTCTCTTTAGTTTCTGTTGTTTTTTGTTCTCTAATCTGTTTGACATTGGTTTTTGTTGGGCTTTAAGTGTGCACCTGGAAGCAAAATAGGGTGGATACCATGTTTTATGATGCAGTTTGGAGACCTTTAAAAAAATGTTCCAGTTGGCAATTTCACAATTATTTTGGAACTTAATTGAGGAAAAATGAATGTATTTAAAATTCTTTTAAGTTTAATATCAGTAAGTTCCAAAATAATATATGTTTTAATAATAAAAGGTACATGTTCTCCATTTCTGTAACTAATCTGGTAAAGTGACCTTGATCAAAGCTGGGTCATGCCAGAGTAGGGTCAGATTTTTCTTTTTCTTTTTTTTTTTTTTTTCCTTGCTGGAATCACCTCCAAGAGTCAGATATCTTCAGGATCCACTGGGTGCTTTTGTCCCATCATGATTGTATTTCTTAGTTCTTTATTTGGATCAAACTGTTAGCTATTCACAGATATTCCAATAGTACTATTCTTGAGAAAAAAAATTACTTTAGGCCAGGTGCAGTGGCTCACACCTATAATCCCAGCACTTTGGAAGGCCGAAGTGGGTAGATTGCTTGAGCTCAGGAGTTCGAGACCAGCCTGGGCAACATGGAGACACCTCGTCTCTATAATAAAATACAAAAATTAGCCAGGTGCAGTGGTGCGTGCCTGTAGTCCCAGTTACTCAGGAGGATGAGGTGGGAGGTTCACTTGAGCCTTGGAGGCGGAGGTTGCAGTAAGCTGAGATTGCTCTGTTGTACTTCAGCCTGGGCAATGGGAGTGAAACCTGTCTCCAAAAAAAAAAGAAGAAAAAAAATTACTTTATTATTACACAGAGAATATTTGTGTATGTGAATTCCATGTACACGTATTTTCACTTTTTTCCCCTTAAAAACAGAACTTTAAAACTGTGAAAATTGAATCTCCTTTGTTCCAGAGTGTAGTCTTTTTCCTTTAGTGGCTTTGTGTTTAATTTTTTAAATATTATTTTACTTTTTTTTTGTCCTTACAACACAGAACTTTGCTCATGATTTAAAAATTTATAAAAATGAAATACCTTTTCATTAATATTTTCAAACAATGTGAGGACCCTGACTAGTTCTTATTAGTAATGAATGTATTAAACTTTTTAGACCCATAAACTTTGAATTTCTACTCAAAATGGAAATGTTTATATGGCTGTAAATTTAAATCTTTCTTTTCTCCTCTGCACATATTTAGGCTGTGGCTTCAAGTTGTTGGTCGGTGCTGAAACAGAAAAAGCAGCAGATGAAGGTAAAATTCATTATGCCCTAAATTCCTTTGTTAAATCATTTAAGGATTCTGTCAAAGAAGCTGCTGAGTCACTTCTCCTGTAGGAATTGGCAGCTGTAGGAGGGGTAGGAGGGACTGTCCCTCAGGCTAGATGACTGACTTACTGGTAGTGGGTTGGCTTCTTTTTTGAAGGTCTTATTTCTCATCCTTAGTATTTGATGTATAGTTCCATGTAGCAAGTATTGAGGCATGCATGGTATTTCACCTAAGTGGGAGAAGGATTTAGAGTTGGAAACAGCTCTGAAAGTTGTAGGTTTTTGTTTTTTGTATTAATGATATTAATTTTTTTTTTTTAGATAGTCTGTCTCTTTCACCCAGGCTAGAGTGTATTCGTGAGATCTCGGCTCACTGCAACCTCCACCTCCCAGGTTCAAGCAGTTCTCCTGCCTCAGCCTCCTGAGTAGGTGGGACTATGAGCTTGTACCACCACACCCAGCTAATTTTTGTATTTCTAGTAGAGATGGGTTTTACCATGTTGGCCAGGCTGATCTCGAACTCCTGACCTTGTGATCCGCCCACCTCGGCCTCCCAAAGTGCTGGGATTATAGGCGTGAGCCACCACACCTGGTCAACATTTTTTACAGTCTTTAATAACAGTGGATTCCACTCCATTTAATCCAATTAAGAAATAAAGATGTGATTCCAATAGCTGCTTTATTCAGTTTGGAGCCAATACAAATAAAAAGTCTCAGAGTTTATATCCTGCCTCCATGCCTCACACCCTGTAACCTGTCTCACCTGCTAAGCATTGTTTTTCTCACACTCCTAGTAAAGGGCATGGACTCTTGAATGAGACTACTGGGTTCAAATGCCACACACTAGCCATGTGACCTTAGACAAGTTGCTTATCCTCTCTGTGCCTCAGTTTCCTCATCTCTAAAAATAGATTAGTAATAGTATCTACCTCATAGTGTTTAGTTTTGTTTTGTTTTAGAGATAGAGTCTTGCTCTGTCATCCAGGCTGGAGTACAGTGGCATGATCATAGCTCACTGCAGCCTCTAACTCCTGGGCTTAAGCAATCTTCTGCCTCAGCCTCCCTGAGTAGCTAGGACGACAGGTGTGCTCTTCCAGTCTCAAGTGCTCTTCCAGTCTCAGCCTCCCAAAGTGCTGGGATTACAGGCATGAGCCACCGTGCCTAGCCCTCATAGGGTTTTTTGAAGATTCAATTTGAAGCGCTTAGAACAGTGCTTGGCATAGTGCATTATACAAGTATTGGCTATTACAACATTATTATTTGCCCAAGGACCTATAGTATTTTATCATATCCATATTTTCCAATCTTGCAACTTTGAGGCAGTATTGCCAGTTGCAGTGATTTCAAAGGATAATCCTCACAGCATCTTCAGAATGTGCTGTCAGAAATAATATTGGACGCCCTATATTTGAATAATGCTTCTTTAAAATGATTCCAGAGACCTATATTTTAAGCAGGTTCCCTTAATGATGATGATGAACTCTAACTTTGGGACTAGGAACAGACCTGTAGGCGTAGTTTGGATTCTCCCACTGGCTAGCATGATCGCAGTAAGTTACTGACCATCAGCTGACCCCAGTTTTCCCATTTGCAAAATGGTGTTACTGCCTACTTAATAGGACTGCTGTAAGGATGAAAGCAATAATACCAACAAGCTTAATTTATACATTCAACATGTAAAGAGTTTAGTAAGTGGTAGTTGTAATAATAATGATAAAAATATTACTGTTAACATGTCTAACATTATTTTTCTACTTCTTAGAATAAATATTGTACTTTTTTTTTTTTTTTTGAAATGAAGTCTCACCCTGTCGCCCAGGCTGGATTGCAATGGCAGTATCTCAGTTCACTGTGACCTCCGCTTCCCAGAGTCAAGCAGTTCTTCTGCCTCAGCCTCTCGAGTAGCTGGGATTATAGGCGCCTGCCACCATGCCTAGCTAATTTCTGTATTTTTGGTAGAGACGGGGTTTCATCATGTTGGCCAGGCTGGTCTCAAACCCCCAACCTCAAGTGATCCACCTATCTTGGCCTCCCAAAGTGCGGGGATTATAGGCCTGAGCCACCGTGTCCAGCCTAAGTCTACGTTCTATATCCATAGATACCTCTATGTCTCACCTCTTGGGAACTATTTCCTATACCTGAAAGGCCAAATTCCCTCTATAGTTAAATAAATCTTACCCATCACTGAGCTCAGCTCACATTATTCTTTGCTGAAGTTTATCTCTTCTGCTTCAGCCCACACTAAGTTCCCACTTCTGTGAACTCATAATACATTTCAAGTCTGTAATAGATGTAGAACATCCTTTTTGGTCTTCACTAACTAGCTGTGTGTGAATTAGGGCAGTTTGTTTACCCCCTCTCCAGTATCACTTTTCACATGTTTAAAATGATGTTAACATGACATACTTCTGAAGGAATGGTTTAGTAAATTAAATAGAAACTAGCACATTTTCTAGAATATAATGGGTACTCATTAAACGGTAACTGCTTCTATCTTTTGTTTTAAAAATAGGTTTAGGCTGGGTGCGGTGGCTCACACCTATAATCCTAGCACTTTGGGAGGCCAAACCGGGTGGATCACCTGAGGTCAGGAGGTCGAGGCCAGCCTCGCTAACATGGCGAAACCCTGTCTCTACTAAAAATACAAAAATTAGCCAGGTGTGGGGGTATGCTCCTGTAATCCCAGCTACTCAAGAGGCTGAGGCAGGAGAATTGCTTGAACCTGGGAGGCGGAGGTTGCAGTGAGCCAAAATGGTGCCCCTGGACTCCAGTCTGGGCGACAGAGTGAGACTCCATCTCAAAAAAAAAAGAAAGAAAACAAGATTTAGAAGATTGTCTTGGAGACTGTAAAATAGAAAGTATTCTGTCTCCAAGAGACAGAATCTCAAGGTGTAGTTTTCTCTAGTCAGTGCTGTACAACATATCCCACAGTATGTTATTTAACAAGGAAAATTCAAAAAGTTTTTATAAAGTTGGCATTTCCTAAAACATAGCTATATGAACTAACACTTCACAGGAAGAGGCAATTACACCGTTAAATGCTGACATAATATAGGGTTTTTAAATTAAAAGTTAGAATTCTAGTCAGAGTAATTTAGCTTAATCATTTTACTAGATTTTTTTTTTGTCAGTTAATATAATTAAGTGACTGAGTTGGGCTTTTAAATAGCTGAAACTATGATAGTCTTAACAATCATAAAACTTATATAACTAAGGAACACTGTAGCATTCTTGTTATTGTTTGGTTGCAAAGCTGATATGATTGCCTTTTCTTTTTCTTTTCTTTTTTTTTTTCCTTGAGACACCTGTCTCTGTCACCCAGACTGGAGTACAGTGGCATGATCTCGGCTCACTGCACGCTCCAACTCCTGGGTTCAAATGATCTGCCCACCTCAGCCACCTGAGTAGCTGGGACTATAGGTGTACACCACCATGACTGGCTAACTTTTGTATTTTTCGTAGAGACAAGGTTTCACCATGTTGCTGAGGCTGGTTGTGAACTCTGGGGCTCAAGTGATCCACCTACCTTGACCTCCCAAAGTGTTGGGATTATAGGTGTGAGCCACCATGCCCGGCCAGATTGCTTTTTTATGAAGCATTTTTATGAGGTAAAAACAACTTTAAAGGGCCGTGTGTGGCAGTTCACGCCTGTAATCCCAGCACTTTGGGAGGCCAAGGAGGATTGCTTGAGCCCAGGAGTTCAAGACCAGCCTGAGCAACATAGTGAGATCTGTTTCTACTAAAAACAGAAAAAATTAGCCAGGCGGGGAGTGTGCACCTGCGGTTCCAGCTACCTGGGATTTTGAGGTGGGAGGATCGCTTAAGCTTGGGAAGTTGAGGCTGCAGTGAGCCATGACTGCACCAGTGCACTTCAGCCTGGGCGACAGAGTGAGATACTGTCTCAAGAAAACAAACAACAAATAAAAAAATGTGTCTCAGCACATCTGAAACTATTGGCTAGGATATGAAATCTACATAAAACGTTCTATGACTCTATTTTTTTATTTTTATTTTTATTTGTTTTATAATTTTATAGTGTTGTAGAAGTGATTTATTTATTTAGAGAGAAAGAAACAGCTAACTCTCAAACTGAGTGAGAGAATCCAGAAAGATGGCATCCAGGAAAGGAAAGCAGCTTCCACACTGAGTGGAAGGGAATAGAGAGAGATGGAGTTTAGGAGGGGAAGACAGGCTTCCACAAGAGAGTGTGGAAGGGGACCCGAGAGGAAAAATCCAGGATAGAGAAAAACAGCTTCCACAAGAGTGTTCGTGGAAGGGGATCCAAACATAGAGTCCCAAACGTTCTGTGACTCTAAAGGTTGCTTGTAACCTTATTAACTTTCTTAATAGCATGGCTCATGATTGACTCTTGGTTTGCCCTCAAAAAGAGCTAGTCATAAGCCTTGCACTGTAGTGCATGCCTGTAGTCCCCACTGCTCAGGAAGATGAAGCAGGGAGATTGCTTGAGGCCAGTAGTTTGAGGTGTTGCTATACACTGGTTCTAAAAAAATTTTTTTCTTAAACTCCAACTGGTCATATAATAAATAACAACTTCAGTTTCTGTACTAGAGAAGGCAAATACAAGAAGGTAGAAATAACTTGATTCTCTTTTACTTTCCAACAGATCCCAGATGGATTTTTTGCCCATTTTTATGCCATTTGTGAACACATCAGCCCTGTCCTAGCCTGGGGCTTTCTGGGTCCTAGAAATTCTCTCTATGATTTATGTTGCTTTTTTAAGGTATGTTCAGTCATTGAGTCATTTCCTTTTTTTTCTAAATCAAAAAGGAGATAAGGTTTTATTCTGTTTTGTTTTGCTTTTTTAGAAGAACAAATGTTATTTAAGAGTAAAGTTACAAAAGTCACCTAAATTCAGCATTTAAATGCCAGCATTAAATATTTTTGGCATTTTATAATACCACCATTATTATAGTGGACCAGTATTTTATAGATTTGGTACTTTATTCTGGAGTAGACTAAGCAAATCCATTCACCTTATCAATTCCCTGATGCAGGGGATACATGGTCTTGCATGGTGTAGCCATGTGACAGCCTAAGTGATGCAGATAGTTGGTTCTTCATGCCTGGGCACTTTTGAAACTTACAAACAATATCCACCTTTATTGCACATGTGGTAATATAGAATAATTTGTGGTTAAAGGTGAGATGAATGCTAAAATCCAAATTGTGAGAAATAACATGGAGTTTAACGTTATATCCCAATGTCAGCAGTTTTAGTTTGCCAAAAATACAAGTTGTAGCCCCTTGTAGAATTTTCTGGCTGGCAAAGTGACAAAGAAAGTGTCTCTGTGTAATAGTCTTGAGTTTAGGCTGCATTTCAAGGAGCAAATAAAAGTGAAACATAATTGAGTATGAATTTGAAAGTTTGGATGTTTTACTTTACTATACCATTCTTTAAAAGTATGTTTATGCGCTGTCAAGGTAATACTTGTATAAATGGTTTAGAAAATGTTTATTTTACTGTCATTCAGAACACACTGATTTTTGTAGTTTACTTTACCACCCAACTGTAAGGTATGTGTTTTAGGGTTGGGAATTAAGTCTCTTATCAGTGAGCATTCTGACTTGTGGCAAATCATTCTTTGATATTCCTTTTTTTATTTATAAAATGAGGGGGCCTAACAGATTGATTGTTAATGACCCTTTCAGATATATAATCTAGTGAATCAATGAAGTGTGTCTTCTTAGTACTTCTTAATAACATTTCATTTCTGGAAGATAGAAATTAGATATTCCTGTTTTTTACTCTTTGAAATTTTCTTCTGTTGTGGTGATGTGAAAGCTGAGACTTAGTAGTATACAGTTTGCTTACAGTGGGTTTCCATGTATGTAATAACTTACCAAAATGAAATATCCTTCAGGATCTACCACTGATTTGAGACCTGAAATGTTCTTTATTTTTCATGTGCCTTAAGGGTTTTGTTTTTTTTGTACAAAAAAATGCACATTTAAAATTATAATGTTTATTTTATTATTTATTCAAAACTATTATTGGAAATAGTTTATTCTTCTGTCTTAGAGTAGAAGTAATGCTCAAAGTTCACATTGAAGGGAAAGGACTATAACCCCTTACATTTAAACAGTGCTTTAGAGTTTACAGGCACTTCTTACAAACTATCTTTCTTAAAATGTTTCCCCACCTCTTCATGCTATCACATACGTTATCTTTTTTTGATCATCGTGTCATCCCTGAGTAGTAAGTAGGATGGATGGTATTATCCCTTATTTCACAAAAAAAGAAAATGAGCCCCCAAAAAGGAAAGGTTAAATCACTTGTGCAAGTGATTGTCCTTGAATGAAATATGAAGCTAGCACTGGAAGTCAGGTCTTCTGATTCCTGATTCGATGCTCATTATAATATTAGAAGCTTTTTCAATGTAACATGATTTTGGTCTAATAAATGCCAATTTGTTTTATGTCCATTTTCCAGAATCAAGTTCTTTTATTTCTCAAAGACATTTTTGACTTTGAGAAGGTACGTTATTCAAGTGCGGAGACTTTGGCTGAAGACCTCAAGCAGTTACTCATTCGCCGCACTGAGCTTTTAATGGCCTATCTTGAAGCAGATGCCCTGAGGCATATGAGTAGTTGTCTAAGTAGTCATGGTCATGTTATGCCTACTGGGCTGCTGGAAGCCAAAGTACAATAAGTACCATAAGGATCATACAGTTTGAGTGTGCTATGAAATATTTTAAGGTAACTATTGATTTTGTAACATACATACAAAATCAACAGAACTGGTGCATGTGGATGCAGGGAGGAAAAAATCTAGTAAAAAATGAGCAACTGTACTGTATTTATACAGAAGTTGTCATTGAATTCCTGTGTAGCGTATTCAAAGTGGCTTTTTACACTCATTAGGTAATAATCAAAGTCATGCAATGTTGTATATTTTACAGAAATATTGCTTGAATTGAAGCCAGTATTTGGGAGTTAATTGGTTTGTCATCTTGAAGCTGTCATTCTCAAAAGCTCTGTTTTTCTGCTTTGCACCTTGAAAATATACACGTTAGCCAAGATATTTGTAGCCCACACATGCAAGAATATACTACTCCTAGTGTCAATATATTTAACTTTGCGTAGAAACGTATTTTTAATTATAAAGTTATTAATTTGTTGAATCAAGTTTAGGCAGTAATGATGTTTAATATGTACTGCATACATTATTGCTTGTGCATTTGCGTATATATTTGAATCAAAGAAATTGTAATCACTGAATATTGTTATAGAACATTTAAATGGACCACTTGTGGTAGCTCATGCCCATAACACTTTGGGAGGCTGAGGCAGGAGGATAGTTTGAGGCCAGGAGGTTTAAACTAGCCTAGACAACATAAGGAGACCCTCCACCATCTCTACAAAAATATAAAAATAAATTAGTTGGTGTCAAGCAGAGTTCCGTGGAAATATTAAATTTAAAAAATAAAAATATGCATGGTAGTTCATGCCTGTAATCTCAGCACTTTGGGAGGCTAAGGCAGGGGGATCACCTGAGGTCAGGAGTTCAAGACCAGCCTCACCAATATGGTGAAACCCCGTCTCTACTAAAAATACAAACATTAGCCAGGCATGGTGGCGTGTGCCTATAGTCGTAGCAACTAGGAAGGCTGAGAGAGGAGAATTGCTTGTACCAAGGAGGGGGAGGTTGCAGTGAGCCAAGATTGCACCCTAGCATTCCAGCTTGGGCAACAGAGTGAGACTGTGTCTCAAAAAATAAATTAAATTAAATTAATTAGTTGGGTGTGGTGGCTTGTGCCTGTGTCCCCAGCTACTTGGGAGGCTGAGGTGGGAGGATAACTTGAGTCCAGAAGGTCAAGGCTGTTGTGAGTCCTGATTGTACCACTGCACTCCAGCCTGGGCAACAGAGTAAGACCCTATCTCAAAAGTGAATAAATAAAACATTTAAATGAATTGACACTGAGAAATTTACAGTTTACAAATTTATATTAACTGTAGTTTCGGAAATATGTTACTGTTGGTCCTGTAAGTTACAAAGAGACTGAAGAACTTTCTTTTTTATACATTAGAGCATTTTTTCCCTAGAGTATTGATTAAAAAGATAACATTTATTAATTAATAATGGCAATTTAAAATTTAATATTATTTGGAGACTGTCAACATCTGAAGGTATAAAACTTGGTAGAGTATAATAATTTCTCCTTTCTCCTACAAAACTGCCTTTTAGTTATTCCCACAGAAAACTCAGCACAGTGGGAATTTGTCATATTGTGCCCATATTTTAAAAATATTCACACTTTATTATTGACATTTTAAAGAAGGGCTTTTTTCCTCCCTTGAATGTAAAACAAAAATATTTGTAATAATGTGGAAGTATATATTTTATGTTCATTATGATAAATCTATAAACAAATGAGTTGTTTTTATGAGTGAGGTTCTTCTATAGGAATATATTAAATGTTTTCAGAGTTGTACTAATTTTTTTTCTAAATAATATACCACTTATTTGGAGTGGCTAACTCAGTATGTAAGTAGAGTAGATTCGTTTGTTTGCTCCTAAAATAGGCTTTATTCATTTTAGGAGTGAATTGCACAAAATGACCTAAAATGCATTGTTTTTTTTTTTTCCTTCTTTTAAGAGACGGGGTCTCGCTCTGTTGCCCAGGCTGCAGTGCAGTGTGCTATCGTAGCTCACCTCAGTCTCCAGCTCCTCACACCAGAGGCATGTGTCACCATCTCTGACTCCTAAAATACATTTTTAAAAAAGCGAATTTTTAGATTAAAGTGCCTAGTTTCTGATTAATAAATAGAAGGTGAAAAGTGGGGAGGGAGGAAGCATAATCTTTAAGATTTTTAATTTCCGTATGTGCCATATTTATGTAAATTAACTACAAAATATTCAGAATCATGCTGTTTTGCATGTACTTCGTAGGTTATTTAGCATTAAAATACAAATTATCACTGTTCTGTAGTATATAGCTCCTTGACTTTTCTTTCATAGATGCTTAATTTAACAGTTACCTATTTTATAATTCTTATTGATGGGAATATGATTAGAAGTACCAAAACTAAAAATTCCATTTTTTACTGTTTACTTTTTTTTTTTTAACATTCCATGTTTTTACCTTGCTGCAGTATCGCTGGTCTTGAATGATACACAGACATATGTGTGCGTGCACATGCATTTCATTACCATGCAGACAAGAGAGTTATTGCCTATATTAATTTACCCATTTGAGGGCTAAGTGTTTTAAGCTGTAGTTTTATAAGGAAAGCTGTAAGTAAATGTAATTACTTTTTTATTTTAGAAAGATATTATTTGAAATCAGTTTTGAAGAATTGCACTATTTGGTAATGCTGCTACTACGTGGGATAACTCTGGGGAATTAATTTTATGAGACAAGTTGAATGGCTTTCTAGAAGGTGTTGTTTTTTGTTTGTTGTTTGTTTTTCTCTTTTACATTTTATCTTTGAAAAGTTGCTTATATTCAGGAGGTTGGTTTGTTAAATTCAGTGCTTGAGTTTGTTTCTGGTCAGTTCAGTATCTGCTACTTCAGCAAGATGCTTTCTTTGTGGCCTTTCACAAAAGAGATGAGAGTGACCAAATAGAATTTCAGGATAATAAGTATAGGAAAAACCTCTCTGTTGTAAGAGAAGAAACTTGAACTTTTTAAAGGAAATGTCCTCTTGAAAAGAACATTTCTGACTGCATGCAGGATACTTAAGACATAGAAAACAGGCCAGGCACAGTGGCTCATGCCTGTAATCTCAGCACTTTGGGAGGCCAAGGAGGGCCAATCACCTGAGGTCGGGAGTTCAAGACCAGCCTGACCAACATGGAGAAACCCCATCTCTACTAAAAATACAAAATTCGCTGGGCATGGTGGTGCGTGCCTGTAATCCCAGCTACTCAGGAGGCTGAGGCAGGAGAATCCTTGAACCTGGGAGGTGGAGGTTGCAGTGAGCCAAGATTGCACCATTGCACTCTAGCCTGGGCAACAAGAGCAAAACTCCATCTCAAAAAAAAAAAAAAAAAAAGACATATGTAATAGTTTCCATTTGCCTTAAAACTGGGTTAAGTAGCAAAAACAATGTTTTAAAAATTATTAGTTTAGAGCCTTTTAGGGTAAACCCTGTTTAAACACTGACTCATGGTAGTATTAGCAGGAAATTGCCCTTGCCACTGCAGGTCCCACCATTGACTTCCATATGTAAATTATAAGAGGGCTTCAATTAGTTAGTCATGAGAAAATGGCCTTTTGTTTGGAAGAAAGAAGATAAATTTTCAGGCAATTTACATTTGGTATTTCTTTTAATTTTCTTTTTTATATTTTGATTTCTCTACATTTTTGTTCAACTCTTTTAAGTACTTATTTAAATAAGTACTCTTTTAAGAACTTTTTTCTTCTTGAAGGTTAAGATTATGTTTATTAAAGTATCATAATGGAATTATCTTTTAAAAAAGAAGACAAGTTTTCCATACTGTAACAGTAAGCTCCAAAGAACTTTCTGTTTTTCTCATAAAATAATATTCTTTATTTGCATCCATTTACTATGATTCTGTTGATTTGTTGAAATAACTGACTTTATAAAAATATTTGCAAATGTTTTCTTGCCTTAAAATGTAACATTTTCTACTTAAATTTAATTTCTAAGAGAGTGATTATTTGCATTGCAAAGGAATTCTTAGTAATTCATGTAAGCCTAGGAAATAGGAATGCCAAAGTAACATTTAGTGAACTTCTCTGTAACTTTTCATAATCAGAAATTTTAACATATGTTTATATAACCCATTTACTTTTATTTTAATGTGAATATATACTCAGAAATTATTTGATGTAAATTTCAAAATGATTATAGGAATTTAAGCTGAATTCAGATTTTTTTTGCTTAGTCAGATTAAGAAATATGTATGTGAAATTTAAGAATTTATATAAAATCTGTGATTAATGGAAATAAGAACATTCCTACTTTGTTCCTAATGATTATGTTATTGTTTTGTTTAGTTTGAGACCAACTGTGTATTAGCTTCACTTGGCTGCTATCAGTAAATGTTTCTATTTCATAAATGTAAGGACTGCACTCATTAATTTGTGTAAAAGTAAAACACTACAGTAGCAAAAAAAATTGCACTGGCTCTTTAGCCAAAATAAGCACTGTAACATGGATGTATTACTATTACTGCCAAATAAAAAAGCGATAGTACGTCTTGCTGAGGTATTGATTATTTTAAACAATGTTAATACATAATTATGAAGTCACACTTGTTTCATCAGACTCTATATGAGAACATTCAGTCTCCATAAGACCCACATATATGGCATAGAGAACAGAACTGCAGAAGCATTGTGATCCAATATAAAACTTTATCATTAAAATAAAAAATCAAAGGCCAGGTGTGGTGGCTCATGCCTGTAATCCCAGCACTTTGGGAGGTTGAGGCAAGTGGATCACCTGAGGTCAGGAGTTTGAGACTAGCCTGGACAACATGGTGAAATCCCATCTCTACTAAAAATCCAAAAATTAGCTGGGCGTGGTGACAGGTACCTGTAATCCCAGCACTCTTTGAGACTGAGGCAGGCGGATCACGAGGTCAGGAGACCAAGACTTTCCTGGCCAACATGGCGAAACCCTGTCTCTACTAAAAATACAAAAATTAGCCAGGTGTGGTGGTATGCAGCTGTAATCCCAGCTACTCAGGAGGCTGAGGCAGGAGAATTGCTTGAACCCAGGAGGCGGAGGTTGCAGTGAGCCGACATCGTACCATTGCACTCCAGCCTGGGCGACATCGTACCATTGCACTCCATTTCAAAAAAATATAAAAACAAAGATTAAAAAATTTATCTTTTCTCCATGTACCAATGTGGGGAAAAAGACAGTTTTGTGATGAATAAAGTGAAAATTCTTGTGTTTTAATTAAAGTGTTTGTATGATAATGCTGTCAAGCATAATACAAACTTATATTGATGTATATGCCTCATTCCTATTCAGACATGACCTGAACTTCCCTTCTCATCACTTCTTCAAAAGGTTTCAGATATATGGCCAGGTGCAGTGGCTCATGCCTGTAATCCCAGCACTTTGGGAGACTGAGGTGGGCAGATCACCTGAGGTCAGGAGTTTGAGACCAGCCTGGCCAACGTGGCAAAATCCTGTCCCTACTAAAAATACAAAAATTAGCCAGGCGTGGTGGCACACACCTGTAATCCCAGCTACTTAGGAGGCTGAGGCAGGAGAATTGCTTGAACCCAGGAGGTGGCGGTTCCAGTGAGCCAAGATCACACCACTGCACTCCAGCCTGGGCAACAGAGCGAGACTCAGTTTCAAAAAAAAAAAAGGATTCAGATATATTTAGTCAAGAAGAGGGATGCCACCTGGATACCACCATAGTCACCAGATGGAAGTCACCTGGATATGAAAACAGATTCTTAGTTTTGGACTTTTAACATATAGGTTTATTTTAGAATAATTATATATGCTATAAATGTATATAGTTATATTTTTCAAATTATTAAACATATAAACCAAAATATATTAATAATCAAAGCATAAAAACATGAGGGGATCTCCCTAGCTAGGATACGGGATTAGAGTGCAATGGGAAACTAGAGCAGCATCTCAATCTCATTTTCTGTTTTGTCATTATCTGCCATACTCTGTTGTCTCATGCATCTTCTTTGATCCCACTATCTGAACTTAATGTTTTGCACTTTAAACATCTCTCTCTGAATTCTTATGTATGTTTAAAATACTTCTCTGCAAACATCTGAGTGTCCTATTGTTAGACCTTATAGGGCTTTGCTGGAAATCTTTATAAATTCACTTTGTTAATATTTCTAAACTAACTGTTCTTATGCTGCTTTTGACTTCTGTTTTTTCTGCAGTGTTTCTTCCTATGCCCTGTATTCTCTGATACTTTATCCTGCCACTTCTTCCCCCTTGATCTCTTTCTCTTCTTATGCCACTGACATCTTTGATCAGGCTGCACAAGCTCTTCTGTCTGCTGAGGTTCTTTCTTTGGCTTTTTCTATATCTGAACAGTGAAAACCCTTCAGTAACCTTCATCATCTGGGCAGGGGAGGACTGTATTCTACTACAGAGAAGAAAAACAGCCTTCCTTCTATGACACTTTTTATTCTTTACTTAAAAGCCACAGCAAAGCAACTGGTACATCAAATATGTCTTTTATGTGAGTCACAGAAGCTTTTCACAAAGTACATTTATATATAGGAAATTACAGAACTTTTGTAATTTGCTATGTTTGAAATGATACCATAGTACTTGAATATAGAGAAGCACTTTGAATTAGAAAGTGCTTGAAATACATGACTTCCAGAACTTTGCTAATTCTTATTTAATAATAACTCCGTGTGAGAATTGTCCCAGGAATTTTACAAAGGACCAACAAAATAATGTGGTAGAAGATGAAGATGGATAATAAATGTTAAAGCAGTTATATTCACAATCTGTTAAAACAAATTATCCCAAAATTTTAGCAGCTCAAAAAAACAAACATGACCTTACAGTTTCTGAGGACTGGGAATTCAGGAATGGCTTAGTCTGGTGGTTCTTTCCTTAAGTTGCAGTCATCTGAAGGCCTGATTGGGGCTGGAAGATGTGCTTCTAAGATTTTCTTACTCACATTTCTGTTGTCAGGAGGCCTCAGTCCCTTGCTGGCCATTGGCAACAGACTTTAGTTCCTACCAACTAGACCTCTCAATAGGGCTGCCTGAGTGTCAAATTTTAAGACCTAGCAGCTGGCCAAGCATGATGGGTCATGCCTGTAATCATGGCACTTTGGAAGGCTGAGCAGGAGAAATGCTGGAGCCCAGAAGTGTGAGAACAGCCCAGGCAACATAATAAGACCCTGTCTCTACGGGAAAAACAAAACAAAAACAAAACAAAAAAAACATGGCAGCTGGCTTCCTCTGGGATAAATAATCCAAGAAATAGCAAGGTAAAAGACACAATGTCTTTTATAACCTATACGTGGAAGTGTTACCACTTCTGCCACTGGTAATACAGACCAAATGCTGACACAACGTGGGAGGGGATTATACAGGATGTAAGTAACAGGAGGTGGAAATGGGAACATTTGGGGTTGTCTTGGTGGCTGGATATCATGGCAGGGAATCATAATAAATTATACATACATAATGATGTAGACAATTTTTTTTTTTTTTGAGACAAGATTTCTCTCTCACCCAAGCTGGAGTGCAGTGGTGCTCACTGCAACCTCTAATTCCTGGGCTCAAGTGATTCTCCTGCCTCAGCCTCTTGATTAGCTGGGGCTGCAAGCATGTGTGACCACACCTGACTTATTTTTATTGTTTAGTAGAGATGAGGTCTTGCTATGTTTCCCAGGCTGGTCTTGAACTCCTGTCCTCAAGTGATCTTCCCACGTCAGCCTCCCAAAGTTCTGGGATTGCAGGCTGGAGCCAACACACCTCATTGACATTTTAATTTTAAACGAATGAATGTGCTTTATTTGGCTTATCTTTTGATACAGTATCAAGGCCTTTAGTTGGGAGTATGGATTCACTTGGTATTTCAAGGTGTCTTTGTGACATAAACTAAACCCTTAAATCACCAGTCCCCAACCTTTTTGGCACCAGGGGACAGTTTTGGGGAAGACAGTTTTTCCATGGATGGTAGGGGGAATGTGTGTGTGGGATAGTTTTGGGATGAAACTGGGCGACCACAGATCATCAGGCATTAGATTCTGAAATTCTCATAAGGAGTGCGCAACCAGATCCCTCACATGAACAGTTCATAATAGGATTTGCTCTCCTATGAGAATCTTTTTTATTTCTTTTTCTTGAGATGGAGTTTCACTCTTGTTGCCCTAGCAGGAGTGTAGTGGTGCGATCTTGGCTCACTGCAATCTCGGCTCACCACAACCTCCACCTCCCGAGTTTAAGCCATTCTCCTGCCTCAGCCTCCTCAGTAGGTGGGATTATAGGCATGCACCACCATGCCCAGCTAATTTTGTATTTTTAGTAGAGATGGGGTGTCTCCATGTTTGTCAGGCTGGTGTCGAACTCCCGATCTCAAGTGATCCACTCAATTCAGCCTCCCAAAGTGTTGGTATTACAGGCGTGAGCCACCGCAGGAGGCTGCACTCCTGTGAGAATCTAATGCCATTGCTGATCTGACAAGAGGCAGAGCTCAGGTGTTAATGCTCACTGGCCTGCCTTCACCTCCTGCTGTGTGACCTGGGCTTCAACAACCCCTGCCCTAAATCAACATCTGGAATTTCAAGTTTTCTTTATTTTAAAAGGAGAGACGGCTAGGCGTGGTGGCTCAAGCCTGTAATCCCAGCACTTTGGGAGGCTGAGGCGGGCAGATCACGAGGTCAAGAGATCGAGAGCATCCTGGCCAACATGGTGAAACCCCGTCTCTACTAAAAATACAAAAAATAACTGGGCATCGTGGCATGTGCCTGTGGTCCCAGCTACTTGGGAGGCTGAGGCAGAAGAATCGCTTGAACCCAGGAGGCGGAGGTTGCAGTGAGCCGAGATTGGGCCATGGAATTCCAGCCTGGCGACAGAGCAAAACTCCGTCTCAAAAAATAAAAATACATAAATAAATAAATGAAAGGAGAGAAAAGGTACATGAAAAGCATTGACTGTGGAATCCCCCTAGATTTGTATAATTTTGTACTCAATCTTTTACATTTGTCTTCTCCACACCTAGCTTGGTGGTAATTTTTGTAAGCTATTTGCCTTTATCAAGTCTTTTCAAAGCATTCAACTCAGCTTTTATAAAAAACTATAACTTTATTATTTTTGCTTTTATAATTTCTTTTTATTTTTTTTGAGACAGAGTCTCACTGTCACCCAGGCTGGAGTGCAGTGGCATGACCTTAGCTCGCTGCAGCCTCAACCTCCCGAGTTCAAGCAATTCTCCTGTCTCAGCCTCCCGAGTAGCTGGGATTACAGGTGTGTGCCACATGCCCAGCTAATTTTTGTGTTTTTAGTAGAGACGGGGTTTTGCCATGATGGCCAGGCTGGTCTCGAACTCCTGATCTCAGGTGATAACGCCCACCTTGGCCTCCCAAAGTGCTGGGATTATAGGTGTGAGCCACTGCGCCTGACCTATAATTTCATTTTTAAAATGTTTACTTTGTATAATTTCAAAACTGTGCAGCTGACATAGAATAAACCCAATCATTTGTAATAAGTATACAAGTAATGCTTATATAAATTGGCAAATCTTGGATTTTTATCATCTCAAACTTAGCATGTCAAAACTGAGCTCCTTACCACCCCTGCCTAAACCTCCTCTTCCCACAGTCTTCCCTAACTGAGTAAATTACAACTCTATTCTTCCAGAGCAAAGGCCAAAAACCGCATTTCCTCACACTTCACATTCAGTTACCAAAATCCTACCAGTTCTACCTAAAAAGGCACCAAGGAAAAGAAATCTGCTAGGCATTTCTCACTACCAGTACCTTCACAGCTATCAGCTTGGCCCGAATCCCCACTCCTCATTCTGATCATTGTGAAAGACTCCTAATTAATTGATCTCCCTGCTTCTTCTCTTGCCTCATTTATGTATGCAGCACATAAGCTAGAGTAAACATGTCCGATTATGTCACTACTTTGTTCAAAACCTGCCAAAGGCCACCCATGTTAGAGTAAAAACCAAAATCTTTACAATGCTGTACAAAAAGAGGCTGGGCACAGTGGCTCATGCCTGTAATCCCTACTCTTTGGGAGGCAGAAATGAGAGGATGCTTGAGCCCAGGAGTTTGAGACCGGCCTAGGCAACATAATAAGACCCCACTTCTATAAAAAATAAAAAACTAGCTAGGTGTGTTGGTGCATGCCTGTATTCCCAGCTACTCAGAGAAGCTGAGGCAGGAGGATCACTCAAGACCAGAAGTTAGAGGCTGAAGTAAGCTGTGATTGCATCACTACACTCCAGCCTGGGTCTCTTAAAAACAAATAAAAAGGCCAGGCATGGTGGCTCATGCCTGTAGTCTCAACACTTTGGGAGGCCGAGGTTGGCAGATCACCTGATGTCAGGAGTTCAAGACCAACCTGGCCAATATGGTAAAACTCCATCTCCACAAAAAATACAAACATTAGCTGGGCATGGTAGTGGGCACCTGTAATCCCAGCTACTCAGGAGGCTGAGGCAGGAGAATTGCTTAAACCTGGAAGGCAGAGGGTGCAGTGAGCTGAGATCACGCCACTGCACTCCAGCCTGGGCGACAGAGCGAGACTTCATCTAAAAAAAAAAAAAAAAATCCTACACAGTCTGTCTCCTGCTCTTCACTGCACCTTCTATTACTTCACCCCTTACTCAGCTTCACCCACACAAGCCTCCTGGTTCTTCCTAGAACATGTCAGATAAAATCCTTCTCTGGGCCTTTGTATCTATCCCTGGACCACTCTTCCTCCAAATATTTGCATCTCTACATATTTACATAGGCTACTCCTCACTTTCCTCAAGCTTTTACTCATATAAGGCTTTCTTTCCTTAGCCACTCTCTCTAGTATTACAGCAGCCACTCAGCCTGCCCCAGCTTTCTCTACTTTCCTGCTCTGGTTTTATTTGTATTGCCATATTGCATTTCACTAGGTACTACATAGTTCGTTTATTTGCTTATTGTCTGCCTTCTTTCACTAGAATGTATATTCCCTAATGGCAGGGATTTTTGTTTTGTCACTGCTGTGTCCTCAGCATCTAGAACTGAGTATCTATTAAATGAATGAATGATGAATTGGTGGGAAAATAAGCAGGCCTTGCATGCTGTGAGTAACTATCAGTGTTCTACAGAGAGAATGGAGAGCTTTGTTTAATCTGGTGAATCTGCTGGGTGGATATAAAAAATAAAAAATTAGAAAGCATCTACTCATTTATATATTATTATTTTTTGCTGGGATTATAGGCGTGAGCCACCATGCCTGGCCAACTCACTTCTTTAAATCACAGAAATAAATATGTAATTATAAATGGATATGTACAGGAGCCGGCCATGGTGGTTCACAATTGTAATCCCAGCACTTTGCAAGGCCAAGGTGGAGCATCACTTGAAGTCAGGAGTTCGAGACCAGCCTGACTAACATGGTGCAACCTCGTCTCTACTAAAAATACAAAAATTAGCCAGGTGTGCTGGTGCATGCCTGTAATCCCAGCTACTCAGGAGACCGAGGCAGAAGAATCACTCGAACCTGGGAGGCGGAGGCTGCAGTGAAGTGAGATCACACCACTGCACTCCAGCCTGGGTGACAGAGCGAGACTCTGTCTCCAAATAAATAAATAGATAGATAGATATTTATAGGGAGGAGAAAGGTGGAATGAAAGGTGAGGTACAAGGTAGGGAGAAAGGTGGGGTGCAAGGAAGCCTTCTCTGAGGAAGCAGCATTTAAGAAGAGATCTAGAGGATATGTTGAAATTAGGTGAAGGGGAAAGTGGGAGAAAGGATTTCATGCAGGGAACAGCTTATGTAAAGGCCCTGCAGCCAGAATGCCCATAGAAAGTTTCATGAACTGAAGAAGGCCAAGGTGATGGCATCAAAGGGAACATGGGCACAAGCAAGACTGCCAAGACCACTTATCGGTATTTGAACTTTACCAGTTTTGAACTTTTCTATAATTGAGGAATGAATGGCTTACCTCCTTAAAAGAGTTTCCATCCTGAGTAAATAGTGTGGGGATGGGACTAGGGAACAGAGTTATATTTAAGAGCAGAAGGCTTTTATGTTTTTTATTTTATTTATTTATTTACTTACTTACTTACTTTGAGATGAAGTCTTGCTCTGTAGCCCAGGCTGGAGTGCAGTGGCTGGATCTCAACTCACTGCAACCTCTGCCTCCCTGGTCTCTATTCAAGCAATTCTCCTGCCTAAGCCTCCCGAGTAGCTGGGATTGCAGGCACCCACCACCACGCCCGGCTAATTGTTTCTATTTTAAGTAGAGACAGGGTTTCATCATGTTGGCCAGGCTGGTTGCAAACTCTTGACCTCAGGTGATCCACCTGCCTCTGCCTCCCAAAGTGCTGGGATTTCAGGCGTCAGCCACTGCGCCTAGCCTTTTTCTTTTCTTTTTTTTTTTTTTGAGACGGAGTCTCACTCTGTCACCCAGACTAGAGTGCAGTGGTGCGATCTCGGCTCACAGCAACCTCTGCCTCCTAGGTTCAAGCGATTCTCCTGCCCTCAGCCTCCCCAGTAACTGAGATTACAGGCGCGTACCACCACAGCTGGCTAATTTTTTGTATTTTTAGTAGACACTGGCCCTCACCATGTTGGCCAGGCTGGTGTTGAACTCTTGACCTCACATGATCCACCTGCCTCGGCCTCCCAAAGTGCTGAGTTTACAGCCATAGCCCGGCCCAGAAGGCCTTTTCAACATCCCTTAAATGTAACCTGAGCACTGCTGTCTGCTCAGGGCCTGAAGTTGGATGTGGTTCTTTATCCCTTGTTTATCTGGATGTCATTTAGATTTTTTTTTTCAAGTGCAGTGAAGAATTGAAGATCTCCTCCACCAAAAATGCTCCCTCTGAGTGTGCATTTTGGATTTTAATATGTTGTCTGATGGGTTCGACAGGCTGGCGGTCCAAGTTGAAAAAGATCTGTGGGTGCCTGATATTCAAAGATGTCCTTATGAAACTTTAGGAAGACCAGACATGGTTTGCCTTCAATTAAGAAAAATGTGGAATATAAATATATTTGTACTTATACAAATATATTCCTTTTTTTCTTCTCCTCTGCTGCCTTCTTTCTCTTTCTCTCTTTTCTTTCTTTTCTTTTCTTTCTTTTTCAACTCTCGTTTTAGAGTTAAAGACTGGAGCTAAGAAAAGGAGAGCAATAGATAGATGAAGTGTTCCCGGATTGCTGCCCCACGCTCTTGGTAATAAAGGAAAACTTGGCCAAAGGTCAATGCTTATGGTAGTAGAAGATAATGTAGTGGCTTGGCTTCTTGACTGGAAACTAGGACGGGTAGAGTATTTGAGAGAAGTGGGCCCCAGAGCAAATGGGTTGCGGGTAGGGGGAGCCAGCTCCAGCCGGGTAATGAAGCCCATTTCAGCCTCATTCCTTTCCCACGGCGGGGGCAGCCTTCCTTCCCGGGGCCTGGCTGGAGATGGAGGCGGGCCCAAGGTTAGAGGGTCAGCTTGCGCACCTAGGGCCAGGAGACAGTCACATTCTGGCGGAAAGTTGGCAGCCACGGTCCCCCTCCCCTCCTTTTCTCCACGACTCTCCACCCCCCTCCGGGTGATACGACGGAGGTGGGGGGTTGGGGGAACTGGCCTTGTGTTTTGGAACAGCTGCAGCCGGCGCTGGGCCCGCCTGGAATGCGGGAGCAGGCTGCGCACCAGGACTTTTATGGAAACTTGCTGCTGGAGACGGCGGCGGCGGCGGCAGCCAGAGATCTCCCAGCGGCTGGAGCAGAAGTGTTAGCGGCCAGAGCTCCCAGACCCCTACCCACAGCCAGGCAGGACGCGCACTGTCTCTCCGCGCGGAAGGAGGACCTTCGCCAGTCACTGGCTCCTGGAGGGTGAGAAGAGTTGGGGGAACGTGGGCTGAGGGGAGTGGAGACGGAGGTGTCGGGTCCCCTGGCTGGGGCGGGGGCGAGGGCGAGGGCGGGGGCGGGAGCGGGGGCGGGAGAGGGAGCGGCGGCTGCCGTGAGGCGCTCGGGGTCCGCGGCTTCTGGCAGTGCTCCGCTGCAGTCCAGGAGCGCGCCGGGCGCCATCCAGCTGTGGCTCCGCGCTGGCCCAGTCCGGAGCGAACTGGCCCTCGGAGCCGCGTCCTGCGGGCTCGGCGGGGTGCGGACCAGGGGCTGCCCCGGTGTCTGAAAGCGTCAGCCGGCCTCCGGCTTCTGGTTGCGAAGTCCTTGCCCTGCTCCCTGCGCCCTGACAGCTGAGTTTCGGGTGCATGCGCCACTGTAGGGAGGGAGCCCTCAGTGCCCTCTGTGAGCGGAGTGGGTGCCAGTCCCTCGACTGAACCCTTGGGGTCCTAACGGGGGAAGTTCAGTGCCGTCCCCCACCACGTGCCCTCGCCGCGATCTCTGTCTCTGCAGCAGAGCCAGTTAAGAAATCCTCTCTGTTGATCACCAATGGTCAATGAAAAAAAAAAAAAGGATCCTTTCTGATCGGTCCCTATGGAAGATGGGGAGAAATATGATTTAACAGCCTACTACCCCCCCACCCCCTCATATCCTCGCACTCATGTCTCCAGACGGTTTTTTTCGTGATTCTGCCCGAGGTGGGATGTTGGGGATTGAGCAACTAGAGCTGGAAGTTTACGAAGTTTACGTAGTTTACGTGAGTGAAGAATGTAGTCACCTCTTGAGAACTCCCCTCGTCTATATGCTTTTGAAAACGCCAGACAATTCCAAATGTTGTAAACTGTAAAACGTTCTACAAATGTATTAGCATTGACATTTATACAGAAAACGACGAAGTTGAGAGGTTATAGTTGGTTACTGCAATGGCTTAGAGATACTCATTTTATAGTTATTAAAGGCCACAACGTGAACAAAGTTGGCAGAGAGATAACAAGGTAAAAATAGCATAAAGATATGTCCTAACAAAATGTCCTTGGTAAAGAGACAGGTAGATAAAAGAAGCCATAATAAAGAAATTAGTTCCCTGACCAAAGAAACGGGAACATCATTCATCGTTAAATTTTGTTAATGAAATCACGTAGCAGCGGTCCATTGGCCTGCGAGTCACAACATAACTATGTCTTAGGTAATGTGATTAAATAAACTTAAGTATTTATACCATCTTACTCACACGTTATTGAGTGGACCACACAATTTCCCCATCTAATATTATCCTTTTACAGATTAAATTGCTGCAGTAAGAAAACTTTGTCTCAAATTCTTTTGAGTTTGGGGTAACGTTAAGAAAAAAATGCATAATTAATCAAATGAGAAAAAGGTTTTTTGGGGGAGATATAATTTGTATAAGCAACTTTGATTAACCAATGTAGCTGTTTAATTTTCTTCTTCCTTACAGCTATTAGCACCGTATTTTTGCAGATATTTTATATTTTGGCTAATACTTCTGGGGAGCAATTTAAAGAAAAATGCATGCAATTATGTAGTTTATTTGCAACAATTCCCTTAAAGAGTTCTAAGTTAAAACCACAACAAAATTCTTTTAAATCCAGTTTTCCACATTATAGTTACAATGTAATCCAGTTTTAATAGAAGAGTCACACTTTAAAATCCATTTTGAATTGAAATGTAATGAATAGCAATTTTTCCTGCTCACCTTAAAATGGAATTTGTGCTATTTTTGAAAATTTGACATGTAAGACTGATCATTGTCAAAATGTATGTCATCTTGAGATGACTATATTTAGCATCAACAAAGGAATGCATTATCTAGGTTTTTGAACAGTATTTTTCCCCTGAAACTTCACTTGAAGTATTTAGGTTAGGGTTTCATTTTTGAGCAGAATGAAAACTAAAAATGCATATTTGGAAGAGATTAATCAGGGATTTAGATTGCTTAGAATCTGAGCACTAAAAGACTAAAAAAGACAAAAAAAAAGGAGATTATTTAAATATGAGAGTTGTACACACCTAAATGAAAGAAAATGATGCAGTGAATGTGTAAAAGTATGTAACAGATAGGTAAAAGTCTAAACGTTTTTATAGAAGAGAGGACTTTTAGTATATTTTATAGTTATTTAGGCCACACACACAGAACATATTGGTAGTTTATAAATTGGAGAGAAAATGATTTATAACATTCTTAACAATTTCACATATTTCTGTTCTTGTTTAATTAACTGTGGTCCATATCACCGGTGTAGTTTCTTTCATGTTGTCTTTGTGGGTTTATAATTGCGTAGTTGTATGTTATATACACTTGAAATGGCTACATTTTCTTTTTCTGTTTAAATATTCAGTGTATAGTTTGGCTTATAGTAGTTTACTTTCTATACTCTAGGGTGGATGGATTTGCACCCAGAAATCCACCTTAAATTTCAGTGTACTTTGTATTATAATGTTAATACACCATATTATATTTATGGTTAAAAATTATGGAGAATGGAGAAAGGGGCTCTTATAATCCGAAACCCTTACTGTTAGGATTTCGATGTATTTTCTTTTAGTCTTTTTCCCATGCATAGAACTCTTTCTTTTTGCATTGACATATCTCAATAAAACAACACGTGAAAGCATCCCATGCAGTGTCTGCCATCCAGTAAGTATTCAACAGGTGATTCGTTTTCTTCCTCCTTTATTTCCTTCTTGACGTCTCTTCCTTTTTACTCTCAGATTAGAAGACAAGCAGATTGGGGCTCCCTATGTGAGATTTCGAGGTTGGTGAAATTCACTTCTCACCTTCCATCCTGTGCTTATTCCCTTTTATTCCCCTTTGACTCTGCTTCACGCTTTCTGGCCAAAATAGGCCTCCCCTTTGACCCTTTCCATTTTCTCAGTGTTGTCTATTCATTCAGACTAAGATCACAAATTGACAATCAAAAAGACACCTTTTACTTCCTGATCACCAAGTGTGAAAATAAATGAAAAAAAAAAAGAATCAAAAAATTAAAACCAGAAAGAGACTTTTGGGGCTGGGCCTGTTGGCTTATGCTTGTAATCCCAGCACTTTGTGAGCTGAGGCGAGAGGATCCCTTGAGCC
The DNA here is from genome assembly GCA_963573385.1 of Cacajao melanocephalus. Lineage (NCBI taxonomy): Eukaryota > Metazoa > Chordata > Mammalia > Primates > Pitheciidae > Cacajao > Cacajao melanocephalus. The sequence goes on along the minus strand of CAUYLG010014193.1, from coordinate 103,146 downwards.
CAGGAGTTTGAGACCAGCACTGGCAATGTAGTGAGAACCCCATCTCTACAAAAAATTTAAAAATTAGCCAGACGTGGTGGTGCATGCCTGTAGTCCCAGTGACCTGGGAGGTTGAGGTGGCAGGATCACATGAGCCCAGGAGGCTGAGGCTGTAGTACACCGTGCTTGTACCACTGCACTCCAACCTAAGTGACAGAGTGAGGCTCTGCGTCAAAAAAAAAAAAAAAAAAAAAAAGACACTTCTAGCAACAAATATACTTAAAAATTGGTAAATTTTACATTAAAATATGGATTTGCATCCTCTCTTGAAAAATTGGAAAATCTGGGCAAAATCTGGCTTCACTTTTTTAAAGAAATTATTTATTTTTATTTCAATAGCTTTAGGGGTACCCAAGTGGTTTTTGGTTACATGGATGAATTGTAAAACGGTGAAGTCTGTCTGGGCTTGTAGTATACTTGTCACGCAAATAGTGTACATTGTACCCAAAGGTTCACATTTTTGCATAGGAACAATATACAAGTCATACATACACTCATTTACATTGCCTGCCAATTATATTATATAACATTACCTTACATTACATTTACATTACCTGACCCTGAACACTTGAGCATGCAGTCCCCAATCTAAATATTAGGGCAAGTATATCTGATGCATGATATGATGGAAAGTCTGCTACACTTAGCAATAGGAACTGGGACTTTAAACATTGTAGATATTGGTTAGCAAACCTCTTAAATAACGTGGTCATGGGAGTGGACGAAGAGGTTAGCACTCATTGACACTAATTGTTACTGTCGATTAGAGCTGGAAGGGACCATATCATGTTGCTAACCAAAACAAATAAAATACTTTCACTGGTGGGATTTTAGAAAGCATAGGGGAGATAGTTCTCCTAAAGAAATATTTCCTAGGATTTCGTAAATAATTTTTTTTTTTTTGAGACAGTGTCTTGCTGTCACCCAGGCTGGAGTGCAATGGCGTGATCATGGCTCACTGCAGCATCTACCTCCTGGGCCCAAGCGATCCATCCTCTTACCTCAACCTCCTGAATAGCTAGGAATACAGACATGTACCACCATGCCTGGCTAATTTTTTTAATTTTTTGCAGAGATAGAGCCTCACTACGTTGCCCATCTTTGTCTCAAACTCATGGTTTCAAGCATTCCTCTTGCCTCAGCCTCCCAAAGTGCTGGGATTACAGATGTGAGCCACCATGCCTGGCCTTCTTAAAAATTCTACTCCTTGTCCATTTAAGAAGTGTTTAGGAAAGTTTCTGTGACTCTTACAGCTGGCTATAAAGAGGAGTTTACTGTTTCTCTTCTGCCTCCCCATACCACTGACATGTTTGGAGCCAGAGGCCCAAACATGGTCTTCCCATTCCCATCTGTGTCCTTCAATGAAAGACCATCTTCCACTTGCAGAGATGGTGAGGAGGCCCAGACTCCAGTGATTACCACATCAATTTGCTTGGAAAGAAGACTCCTGAAGCCTCAGGTTTCTGGTTGTTCATGGTATTTAGTTTAGCATAAACCCACCCCATTTATTATTATTTTAGTTAGTGCATCTAGATCATCAGTCTTCCTTTTGTAGCTAGGAATCATGTATCTTATTTGTGATGATTTTGAATCAGACAGTTTTCCTGTTATCTGTTTGTCATTCATTCACTAGCTCAAATATGAGTAGACCTTGTACTGTGTCCCAGGTGTTGTGCCAAACTAAAACTATAGAAAGGAATAGAGCAATTCTTACCTTTCAGGGGCTCATAGTTTGGTGTATTTTCTTCAAAAAGTATCACATACTGTCATATGAGGGCAAAGTGTTATGTATACTTATTTTGCTCTTGTTGCCCAAGCTGCAGTGCAATGGCGCAATCTCTGCTCACTGCAACCTCTGCCTCCCAGGTTCAAGTGATTCTCCTGCCGCAGCCTCCCCAGTAGCTGGGATTATAGGCGTGTGCCACCATGCCCACCTAATTTTTATATTTTTAGTAGAGACAGGGTTTTGCCATGTTGGCCAGGCTGGTTTCCAACTCCTGACTGCAAGTGATCCAACTGCCTCAGCCTCCCAAAGTACTAGGATTACAGGCATGAGCCACTGTGCCCGGCATAAGATTCTTGGTTTTCAGTAAGGAAGTGTGTATTGGTAGACAGGAAATAGATCACTACGTCATATAGGTGAAATAGGTTCTAATTTCATATTTTTGAATTGTGATGAGGTTTATGACATGTTTTATAGTATCATTTTTATTTTATTTTATTTTATTTTATTTTATTTTGGAGACAGGGTCTTGATCTTTCACCCAGGTTGGAGTACAGTGGTGTGATCAGGGTTCACTGCAGTCTCTACGTCCCAGGTTCAAGCAATCCTCCCACCTTGGCCTCCCGAGTAGCTGGGACTACACATGTGTGCCACCATACTGGGCTATTTTTCTATTTTTTTGTAAAGACGGGGTTTCGCCATGTTGCCCAGGCCTCAGCCTCCTAAAGTGCTGTGATTACAGGAGTGAGCCACTGCACCCAGCCTATAGTATAATTTTTAAAGTATACGGTTGCAACCTTCATTAATTAAATGTAATAAAGTTACATTATACTTAAGTTTATGTTTCTTGTACAAGTGAAAAATAATGAAAATTTAGGTCTATATTTTATGAAGCTCAAAACAGTTTTGTTGCTTGTTCCAAAGACTGTAAGAATTAGGTTTTAACATTTTCTTGTAGTATATAGTTAAGTATTACATTTAAAATCTTTTTAAAAGTTGTCTGGGTACTGGGTACTGTGGTTTACTCCTGTAATCCCAGCACTTTGGGGCTCCAAGGCAGGTGGATCTCTTGAGGCCAGGAGTTCAAGACCAGCCTGGTCAACATGGCGAAATCCCATCTCTACTAAAAACATACAAAAATTAGCCAGCTGTGGTGGCACGAACCTGTCATCCCAGCTACTTGGGAGGCTGAGGCAGGAGAATTGGTTGAACCCACAAGGATTGCAGTGAGCAGAAATCATGCCACTGCTCTCCATCCTGGGTGACAGAGTGAGGCTTTGTCTCAATAAATAAATAAGTTGATGACCAGGCACAGTGGCTCAGAAACTGAGCTCATTTTCTGACTTAAACATTCTTTTTAATTTAATCTCCAGGTAATGGTAACCCTGTTCACCCATTTGCTCAAACTAGAAAACTTGGGTTCATTCTTTTTTATTTATTTGTTTATTTCTTATCCTCTGACTCTCACTTGGATTCATTCTTAACAATATACCTCTCCTCATCTCTACCTTTCCAAATCAAATTGGCCAAAGCTTTTGCAATAGTGCCCCCATTACAGTGTAAGTTCCATCAAGACAGGGACTTTGACTTTTTTTTCACTTTCATCTCCCCAAGCTTAGGATAGTGCCTGGCACAAAGTAGAAATGTAATAAATATTTGTTAAATAAATAATGAATCACCATGTCCTGTCAATTCCACTTCTAAAATGTCTCTTCCAGCTTTTCATTCCTAATGCCAATGTCCTAATTCAGGTTCATTTTCTGACATAAACATGATAAGGATCTTCTCTTACCAAGATCATTGTACTTGTCCTCCTTCCACTGGTCTTTCCCCATTAAACTCCATTCTCTACATTGCTGTAAGAATTCTTTTTCTTTCCTTTCTAGAATACATCTTTGATTAAGGCATGCTCCGTTGCTGGCTCCCTATTGCTTATAGTATTGTTACAAAGTATCTAAATTTTTTATTACTATGGTACACAGTATTCTTTCTAGTCTGTGCCCAGCCTGTCTTTCTAGTTTTGCCATAGGTTGGCTGGACAGTTTTATAGCTCCCCAAATTTGCAGTGGGTCATGGGGCATTGGTATTTTTGTTCATTTTGGTTATTTTTCCTGGATGCCTTTACCATCTTTCCCACTTTGTGAAATTCTACTTATCTGTCAGAGTCTATAACTCAAATGCCATTATCTCCATGAAACCTTCTTTAACCCAGTGTCTTCCTTAACCACACTATACTATTTTCCATGTTTCTATAGCCTGGTTATATTACTGCTATTATAGCATTTACTACATCGTATAATAATTAGGACATCTATTTCTTTCACCAAAGCTGTTTGATTCACAAGGGCTAGCTCTTACTTGTTTTGTATCCCATTGCCAGGCATACTTTTTGACATACAGCAGATTCTCCTTCTCACAAAAATAGTGTATTATAAATACAGACCTAATCTGTCAAATTTGAAAAAAATGCAGCTTTTTTGATAAATCATGTTTAGGTTATAGTAGTATTGCAATATTCCCTATGAAACCTGTGATGGATACATAGTTGTCTTCATTTAACATGAGTTAGAATGGCAGTACTAAACCCTTTATCATCCCAGCCTTATCTATTATGACCAAACTCTTAGAATCACCTGTTCAACCTTATCTTTTGATCACTGTTTTCTCTCTAATCTTATTCTTGTTAACAATTCAATTGACTTGCCTGGGATTTTAGATACGTAGGAGGTGTAATGGGCTGAATTGTTACGTTGCTGCTGCCCCTTTAAGGTGACCAAGGACATTGCATCTGCCTGCTAAAACAAGAAAAATCACTACCTACCATTAGATGAAGAAAGGCCGTTAAGATTCCAGATATAAAATCTTTTGGCTTTCAGGTCACTGAGTATAGGAATTAAGTCGTTAAGCCCATCTCCATTTAGCATTCTAAAATACATTTCTAGAGTGAGAACTTGACATGACTTACTAGGATGTTTTTCCTATAATTCAGCAAATATCAAAATATGGTCTTAGAACCCCTGGGAGTCCTCAATACCATTTAGGGGTCCATAAAGTTCTTCCTTTTCCAACTACATATTAGTATAAGGTAAAATTTTATTTAGAGACTTCAATCAAAACACCACCACCATAGTTTGAATGCAGAAGCAGGTATGAGAATGTATTTTTCCTTTATTAAGCCAGATACCAGAGATTAGCAAACATGTAAAATGATTTTCCTCTTCTTACTAATTATTTTTATGTTTATAAATAATGGTTTGTTATTGTTACTTTAAATGACTTATAAGTATATAGCTGAATATTTTGTTTTAATTTCTAATATATTAAAGATCTATAGTATTAATCCATATAAACAAAACCTTTATTATAACCAAACTCTTAGAACCAAATCTTCAACTTTATCTTTTGGTCACTGTTTTCTCTTTAATCTTATTCTTCATAAGAATTCAGTGGACTTGCCTGGGATCTTAGATACTTAGAAGGTGCAATGGAGCTGAACTGTTGTGTTGTGGTATGTTCTTGGCCACCTTAAAGGTCCTTAAGATCCTCAATAATCGGCCCAGATTTTAGGTCCTGAGCACCAAAAGTTTGAGACCCACTTTTGTAATGCATAGCCTTTCTTTTACTGGTGGCATTTTCTTTAACATCACAGAGCTTATTTTTATTTTATTTAGAGATGGTGTCTCACTATGTTGCCCAAACTAGATTCAAACTCCTGGGATCAAACGATCTTTCCACCTCAGTCCTCCCTACCTGACCTAAGCTGGGACTACAGGAGTACACCCAGCTAAAGCTAATTTTTATGTGTGTTTACACACTTTCAGATGTTACCTAAATAAAGCCTTTTCTAATCTAAAAATGTAAGCCTTATTAGATTTTTTGATAATTATATTTTATCTCATCTAGATCATAAACTCCATGAGAACAGATATTTTATCCGATTCATTATTTATGTAGTAGCCTATACTGTACCTAGCACATTACAGAAAAATGTTCAATAAATTTTCCTTGAACAATATCAATTTTCACTAATTTATATTTTTCTGTTTATTCTTAGTTCTATCATACTCATCATTCTAAATTTATAAGCTATATGAAAACCACCTAGTTTGTGGCACACAATAGGGATTCAATTGTTAGTTTTCTCCCTTCTCCTTTATTCAGTTTAGACGTTCCTAAACTTTCCTTTAATGTATTATAGTTTTTTTAAATCCTTAAATTTTATTTATACATGTAACTTTTCATTACTTTATTAATGACTTCATCAAATGAGAGTTTACCAGTTTTCTTAAGACATCTATAAGATGTGTTATGCTGAAATAGGTATTGCACAAAATAAATGAAACAGACTTTTTATTGTCTAATACAGTCGAAAAAGCTGATAATTGTTGAAGCTTGGTATGGGTGTATGGAGGTGCATTATATTAGTCTCTTTTGGTTTGTATGCCTTAACTTTTCCGTAATAAAAAACGTAAACAAAAAAGATAGATTAGACTGATATGTCTGAGATGTTTACCAATATAAAAATTTTAAGGTTATACCAGATACACCTAGAAACCTAAGCACATTTAGAGGTCTCAGAGACTGAAGGAGGAAAAACAATCATGTTTAGGGTGAAGTGGAGAAAAATCATCATTTTCATTATAATTTGTTTGGGAAAATACCTCCTTGGCAAAGAAGTGACTTAAGAAAGGTCTTGGAGATAGAAAAAGGCTACTAAATAGATTTGTCTAGGTGGAAGGTTGAAAAAATGGGGAGAAGACAAAGGAAACTGGAGAGTCTGAGGGTCTGCAGAAGGCCTATCAAGCCCAGGTGAGAATTTTAGTTCTGACCCATGATGCACTACACAGTTAATATCCTCACAGTTGGAGTGATACACTAGAGTTAAGGAGCACAGAGAGGTAGAGATTGCAGTAGTTGAGTAGAGAACCTAAGTGGGCCTGGATGAGGGCAGAAAGAATGGTGGGCTGTTATCCTATCATAAGAAATGAAAAAAAAAAAAGAGAGAAATCAGAACAATCATGGCTAGAAGTTATTCTGGAACTTTTAAAACCTATTTTTACCCATAATGTGTACTTAAATTATTATTCTATTCTAATATAATATGTATCAGTTAAGAGTCTTGAAGAAACTGCATTAAAGTAGCTGCCCTATAGCAATTGAAGCTAACTATGTCATCACACTTGGATTCCAGCACCTATTGAACAGATTGAATAATTTGAAAATGTTTATCAGGATTGTAAAAAAAAGAAAACCAGTAAAGTGAATACTTTGAATTTTATACCTTCTCATTTTGTAACTTTATTAATAAAATGTATAGTGATACAGGGCCAGGTGCAGTGGCTCATGCCTATAATCCCAGCACTTTGGGAGGCCGAGGCGGATGGATCACGAGGTCAAGAGATCGAGACCATCCTGGTCAACATGGTGAAACCCTGTCTCTACTAAAAATACAAAAATTAGCTGGGCATGGTGGCACACATCTGTAGTCCCAGCTACTCGGGAGGCTGAGGCAGGAGAATTGCTTGAACCCAGGAGGTGGAGGTTGCGGTGAGCCAAGATCACACCATTGCACTCCAGCCTGAGTAACAAGAGCGAAACTTCATCTAAAAAAAAAAGCAAAAAAAAAGGTATAGTGATACATATGAATACTAAATAGAAATAATTTCTGGCAAGCATAATTATATGAAATTGAAGGAGCAGCTGGGGCCTTTTGCTAAATCAGCAAAATTAAGTTTATAGACTGGTAACTGAAATGTTGACTGAGAAGGTATGTAAGCATGAAATTGGGAAGACTGACCAGCCATGGGCAATATGATGCCTCGTCTCTACAAAAAATACAGAAATTAGCTGTGTGTGATGGTGTGTGTCTGTAGTCCCAGCTACTCAGGCAGCTGAGGTGGGATGATTGCTTGAGCCCAGGAGGTCGAAGCTGCTGTGAGCCATGATTGCACCACTGCTTTCCAGCCTAGGCGACAGAGTGAGATCCTGTGAAGAAAGAAAAGAAGTTGGAGGAGATCATAAGTCAAAGATTAAATTGATACTTGAAATTTTAATTTTTTATTTATTTTTTGAGACAGAGTCTCGCTCTGTCACCCACGCTGGAGCACAATGGTGCGATTCTCCTGCCTCAGCCTCCCTGGTAGCTGAGATAACAGGCATCTACCACCATACTCAGCTAATTTTTGTATTTTTAATAGAGATGGGGTTTCGCCATGTTGGCCAGGCTGGTCTTGAACTCCTGACCTCAAGTGATCTGCCTGCATCAGCCTCCCAAAGTGCTGGGATTACAGGCACGAGCCACTGTTCTTGGTGATACCTGGAATTTTTTTTTAAAACCCCTTTATTAAGGTATGATTGACATACCAAAAGCTATATATATTTAATGTATGATATTTGGCATTTGAGAATACGTTTCCAAAAGACTAATAATCTGTAAATGTTCAACAGAAGTTTATTGAGAGAATAAAAAGTCGAATCAAGGCTTTTGTTGAAAGTTTTTTCAAAGAGACATTAATAGCACGAGAACAGAGACCGTATCTGTGTTCAGTGTTATATTTCTCAGTGCCTACTAGAGTGCCTGGCATAGTAGATGCTTAATAAATACTTATGTAATAAGTGGCATGTTGTATTTATATCATATCCCTGCATAATGATAAGCCTAATGATAGTCATACATTATATCCAGATAATCCTTATCTGTTCATTAAGTGATTCACCTTGAAGCTGGCAAGATTTACCTATTCAGGGCTGGGCATGGTGGCTCACGCTTGTAATCCCAGCACTTTGGGAGGCCAAAGTGGGAGGATTACTTGGGCCCAAAAGTTGAAGACCAGCCTGGGCAACATAGTGAAACCCTGTCTCTACAAAAAAAACCTCAAAACTTAGCTGGGTATGGTGGTACAAGCCTGTAGTACCACTCAGGAGGCCGAGGGAGGAGGTGCTATGGATATAATGGTGTACAAAACACAGTCACTACTCTCAAAGACCTCACCTTCTGGTAGAGGAGGTTTTCAGGAGAGCGGGTCATTACTGTACATTGTGGTAAGTGCTACAATTAGGGTAAGCATGGGATGCTGTGTAAGCACACAGGAGAAGTACTTAACCTAGTCTTTTGGAATCAAGGAAAGCTTCCTGGAGAAAGTGACAATCTAAGAATTAAAGGATAAGTAGGAGTTAGCTGAGTGATAAGGGAATGAGAATAGCATTAGGCTGAGGGAGCCAGCTCTGCAAAGGCTTGAGTTGTGCCAGTATTACAGTATGGGTGATAGAGTGGGAGGGAGGGATAAAGAGAGATGAGGTTACAGAAGTAATTTAATCTACTAAAGTGTATTAAATCACAGAAGAAAAAGTGGAGAGTGAGAAGAAAAGGGCAAAGACTGAAATCTGGGGGCAAACAACATCCAAGAGATAGAAAGAGGTAGAGAAGTCCTCAAAGGAGCTAGAGAAGGAATGGTCAGAGACATAAAAACACAGAGGAAGAATAGTGTCATGAAACCAAGCAAGGTGGATTTCACGAAGAAAGGAATGACTGAGAGTAACAGATGTATCAGTGAAGCTCAGAAAAAGGGAACTGTTCATTTTATTTGTCAATATAATGAGAAAGGCGTTATTAGGCCCATTTTACATATAAAACTAAAGTTCACAGAAGTTAACTAGCTCATCAAATCACATATCTAATAATTAACCTAAACAGAGACTCTCATCCAAGTTTTCTGGCTCTAACTCCAGTACTCCTTCCACCGTCAGTGTCTTCTTATGCATGAAAAAATCAACAGTTAATTAATTATCATGAGGGTATATTTCCTTCCTTCCTTCTCACCTTCCCTCCCTTCCTTCTTTCTTTCTTCTTTTTTTTCATGGAATCTTGCTCTTGTCACCCAGGTTGGAGTGCAATGACACAATCTCAGCTCACTGCAACCTCTGCCTCCCGGTTCAAGCAATTCTCCTGCCTCAGCCTCCTGAGTAGCTGGGGTTATAGACGCACACCACCCCACCCAGCTAATTTTTGTATTTTTAGTAGAGATGGGGTTTCACCATGTTGGCCAGGCTGGTCTCCAACTCCTGACCTCCTGATCCACCTGCCTCAGACTCCCAAAGTGCTGGGATTACAGGCGTGAACCACTGTGCCTGGCCTATTGAATATTTTCTACAAAGGTTATTAAGCACAAAGTTTTAGTAGAATATTTTGGGAGATTTCAAATTATTTTTGTATTAACATCAAAATTTAAAATATATATGTTTGGAATTTTTATGAGGGGGTTTATGAAAAGTTGTGATAAGGTTCAACCAGTATTTGTCATTTGTTCTAAGGTTGTTTTTTGTTTGGTTGGTTTCTGTTTTGAGACAGGGTCTTGCTCTTCTGCCCAGGGTGTAGTGCAGTGGTTCAATCATAGCTCACTGCAGCCTTGAACTCATGGGCTCAAATGATCCTCTTGCCTCAGCCTCCCAAGTAGCTGGGACTATAGGGGCATGCCACCATACCCAGATTATTATTTTTTAATTGTAGAGATGGGGTCTTGCTATGTTGTCCAGGCTGGTTTCCAATTCCTGGCTTCAAGTGATTCTGCTGCCTCAGCCTGGATTACAACAAGTGTGAGCCACAGCACCTGGCCTGGAAATGATTTTTAGACAAGGTTTGGTAATAGTATTTACCTTGAAGGGTTGTTGTGGGAAATAAATGACAATGCTTGTTAACTACTTAGCGCATTACCAGGCACACAGTAAAGACTCAACAAATGTTAACTTGGATTATCTTCATCATTAATTTTATTCATGTTCTGTGACTAAAGGATGTTTTAGTGAAATAGTGGGTTTAGATAGGACAATACAATTAATGACTGGGGAACAGTTCTCCTGTGAATTTAATTGGCCAAACAGAGTAAAATTCATACCTTTATCCTTGTGTTAGCTCAGATAGGCAAATGAGTTAGCAACTGAAGTGCACTGTTGTTTCTACCAAGGCAGTGTCATACTTCTTTTTAATTAACAGTAAAGAAATCTTATACGTATTTACAATGTCCACTTAATTTTGAAGTTTTTTCTTCAACATAAAAATATTTAAGAGATGTGAGTCCTATTGGTTTGCAATCTATACCTTAAATGCAATTTCATAATGCAAAAAGGTAATGAACTTATTTTGGTACAACTTTTTATCCTCAAAAGGCAGAACAGAGCAAACTTTCAGTAAAGGACCAGTTCCTTATATTTTAACCAAAAAGTTAAGGCTAGTGCTGTTCACATTTTCACTGAGTTTAAAAATGAGAGTAGGCTGGTGCTGTGGCTGATGCCTGTAATCCCAGCACTTTGGGAGGCCAAGGCAGGCAGATCACAAGGTTAGACGTCCGACCAGCCTGACCAACATGGTGAAACTGCGTCTCTACTTAAAAAAAAGAAGAAAAAAAATATATATATATACACAAAAATTAGCTGGGCAGGGTGGTGCACATCTGTAATCCCAGCTACTCAGGAGGCTGAGGCAGGAGAATCACTTGAACCTGGGAGGCGGAGGTTGCATTGAGCTGAGATTGCGCCACTGCACTCCATTCTGGGTGACAGGGCAAGACTCTGTCTCAAAAAAAAAAAAAAAAAAAAAAAGAGAGAGAGAGAGAGCTCAGAATACTGAAATGACATTTAAAAAATGATTTTAAGTGATTTAATTCATAGTAAATTTTAAAAATCAATTTTATTTTATTCTAAATCTATAATTAAGTCAAGATATAATTTGAGGATTTTAAAAAAATTAAATGAAGAGGGCTAGCTCATTCATTTATTTTCTAGGACTATTCTTGACAGATTGATTCTTCACCGTCAGTAAACCACCCAATTTTCTTTCATTTTACCAAACATAAAAAAACAAAAAAGTTTCTGAAATCCCCTCTGGCCAATTAATTGAGCTAAAATTATCAGTCCTTATGATCACATGATTCCAAGCTTTCCTCATATCCTTTAGTATTACTCTAAAAAACTGCACAAGAGGCTTGGGCATGGTTGCTCATGCCTGCAATCCCAGCACTTTGAGAAGGTGAGGCGGGAGGATCACTTGAGGCCAGGAGTTCGAGAACAGCCTGGGCAACAGAGAGAAACCTCCGTCTCTATTTTTTTTTAAGACAGGGTCTCATGCTTTGTTGCCCAGGCTGAAGTGCAGTAGCATGATCATAGCTCACAGCAACCTTGATATCCTCGGCTCAAGCGATCTTCCTGCTTCAGTGTCCCAAATAGCTGAGACTACAGGCATCTGCCATGATACCTGGCAAATTTTTTAATTTTTAGTAGAAATGAGTCTTGCTATGTTGCCCAGGCTAGTCTAAAACTCTGGGCTCAAGCGATTCTCCCACCTCAGCCTCCCAAAGTGTTGGGATTACAGGCATGAGCCACCACACCCAGCCAACTTAACAAAATTTTATCAAATTAAAACCAGCAATGTATTAAGAGGATAATGCATTATAACCAATTGAGATTTATCCTAGGAATGTAAGATTGATTTAACACTTGAAAATCAGTTAATGTAACTCACCATATCAATAAATTAAAAATGAAAACCATATGATTATCTCAATAGACACAGAAAAAGCATTAAATAAAATCCAACATCTGTTACTGATAATTACTCCAGCAACTTACTCAGTCTGATAAAGGGCATCTAAGAAAAGCCTACAGTTAACTGAAAGACTGAACATATTTCTCCTAAGGTCAGGAACAAGATGAAGATGATATTTGCTCTTACCACTCTAACATTGTACTGGAGGTTCTAGCTAGTACAGTCAAGCCAGAAAAAGGAATATAAGGTATCCAGAAGAAAGGAAAAAGTGAACTGTGGTCACAGATGATGTGATTGTCTGTGTATGTAGTATATCTGATGGAACTTATGAAAAAGCCAATAGAACTAAGAATTATTTTAGCAGGGTTGCAGGCTATAAAAACAGAATACAAAAATTGTATTTTTAAAATTTTATTTTTTTTCTTTTAGAGATAGGGACTCGCCCTGTCACCCAGGCTGGAGTGCAGTAGTATGATGATAGCGTACTATAACTTTGAGTTCGTGGGCTCAAGAGATCCTGCTGCCTCTGTTTCCCAAGTAGCCAGAACTACAGGCACACACCACCAAGCCTGGCTAATTTTTAAATATTTTTGTAGAGATGGGGTCTACTATGTTGCCCATGTTGGTCTTGAACTCCTGGCCTCAAGCAATTCCCCTGCCTCAGCCTCCCAAAGTGTTGGGATTAAAGGCATGAGCTACTGTGCCTGGCCCAAAAATTATATTTCTGTATACAGATTGAACATCCCTAATCTGAAAATCTGAAATCCAAATGCTCCAAACTCTGAAACCTTTGGAGCACTGACGTAATGCCACAAGTGGAAAATTCCTCACTTGATCTCATGTGATAGATCACAGTTAAAACACCATCAAAACTTTGGCCAGGTGCAGTGGCTCATGCCTGTAATCCCAGCACTTTAGGAGGCCAAGGCAGGCGGATCACCTGAGGTCAGGCGTTTGAGACCAGCCTGGCCAACATGGTGAAACCCTGTCTCTACTAAAAAGACAAAAAATTAGCTAGGCATGGGTGGGCACCTGTATTCCCAGCTACTTGGGAGGCTGAGGCAGGAGAATCACTTGAATCCAGGAGGCGGAGGTTGCAGTGAGCCAAGATGTCGCCATTGCACTCCAGCCTGTGACAAGAGTGAGACTCTATCTCAAAAAAAAAAAAAAAAAGGAAAAAAATTTGTTTCATGCAAAAGTTATTTAAAATATTCTATAAAACTACCTTCAGGCTATATGTATAAGGTGTATATGAAACATAAATGAATTTCATGTTTAGACTTGAGTCCTATCCCCAAGAGAGCCTGTTATATATATATATATATATATATATATATATATATATATTCCAAAATCCAAAAAAATCTGAAATCTGAAACACTTCTATTCCCAAGCATTTCAGATAAGGAATACTCAACATGTACTAGCAACAATCATTAATTTAAATCTTAAAAAAAACACCATTTACAGTAGTATAAACAAATATGAAATTATTTAGGGATAACTGACAAAAGATGTGGAAGATCTGCACATTGAAAACTATAAAACATTTCTGAGAAATTATAGAATATGTATATAAGGGGGAGAGATATTGTGTCCATGGATCAGAAGACGTAACATTATTAAGATATCAATTATCCCTAGATCCATCTACAGATCAATGCAATCCCAATAAAAATCCCAGCACATTATTTTATGGATATTGATAAACCAATTCTAAAGTTTACATGAAAAGGGAAAAGGCTCAGAATAGTCAACACAGTGTTGAAGGAGAACAAAGCTGGAGAACTAACAGTACTCAACTTTAAGATATACTATAGGCCGGGCGCAGTGGCTCACACCTGTAATCCTAGCACTTGGGAGGCCGAGGTGGGTGGATCACCTGAGGTCAGGAGTTCAAGACAAGCCTGGCCATCATGGTGAAACCCCATCTTTATAAAAAAACAAACAAACAAAAATACTATAAACCTACAGTAATTGATACAGTGTGGTATTGGTGAAAGAATAAACAAAAAGATCAATAGAACCAAATAAGGAGCCCAGAAATAGACCAACATAAGTATAAACAACTGATCTTTGACAAAGGAGCAAAGCAATAAAGTAGAGAAGAGATTGTTTTCAACAAATGGTGCTGAAACAACTGGACATCCACTTGCAAAAAACTGAATCTAGAAACAGACCTTATGTTCTTCACAAAAATTAACTCAAAATGAATCACAGACTTAAGGCACAGAGCTATGAAACTCCTAGAAGAAAACATAGGCAGAAATCTAGATGACCTCAGATTTGGAGTTGACTTTTTAGCTATGACACCAAAGTCACAATTCATGAAAGAAAGAATTGGTAAGCTGGACTTCATTAAAATTAAAAAAATCTGCTCTGTAAAAGACACTGTGAAGAGAATTAAAAGATAAGCCATAGACTTGGAGAAAATATTTGCAAAAGACATAATCAGATAAAGGACTGTTATCCAAAATATGCAAAGAACTCTTACAACTCTGTAATAAGAATACAAACAACCCAATTAAAAAATGGATCAAAGATCTTAGGAGACATCTCACTAAAGAAGATATACAGATGGCAAATAAGCATATGAAAAGGTGCTTTAATATATTATTTAATATAATTATAATTTAATATTCATTTAATATATGTTCAAGGAAATGCAAATAAAAATAACAATACCACTCCACGTCTATTAGAATAGCCAAAATTAAGAACACTGACAACATCAAATGCTGGTGAGGATGTGGAGCAACATGAACTCTCATTCACTGCTGGTAGGAATGCAAAATGGTACAGCTATGTGATGGTTTCTTGTAATACTAAACATGCTCTTAACATATCCAGTAATCATGGTCCACAAGAACCTGCATACAGATATTTAGTCAACTTTATTCATAAACACCAAAACTTGGAAACAACCAACATGTCATTTGGTAGGTGAATAGATAAACTGTGTTACATGCAGGCAATAGAATATTATTCAGTGCTGAAAAGAAATGAGCTATCAAGCCACGAAAAACATAGAGGAAACTGAAATGCATATTACTATGTGAAAAAAGTCAATCTGAAAAGTCTACATACTGTGTGGTTCCAACTGTATGACATCCTGGAAAAGGCAAAACTATGGAGACAGACAGTAAAAAGATCATGGTTACCAGGAATTATGGGCGAGGAAAGCATAAGTAAGTAAAGAGGATTTTTAGGTGAGCAAAACTGCTCTGTACAATACTATAATGATGGACACATGTCATTTTACATTTGCCCCAAACCCACAGAATGTACAACCCAGGAGTAAACCCTAATGTAAACTATGGACTCTGGGTAATAATGATGTGTGAGTATAGGTTCATTGTTTATAACAAATGTACACCTTCAATGGGTGATAATAATGGGGTTATCCAGTGTTTGTAATGGGGATGACTAAGCATGTGCAGGGGAAGAGAATATACAGGAAATCTCTATCTTCCACTCAATTTTGCTGTGAACCTAAACTGCTCTAAAATAAACTCTATTAAGAAAAAAACCAAAAGTTGGCTAGAAAATTCCAAAAGAAAAAAACAAAGTAAGATAAAACAAACCTAAAGTAAATATTTAAATTATAGGCCTAATAATTACATTAAATGTTAACGAACTAAATGCTGCAATTAAAAAAATAGATTTTTATCAGAATTGATTTTTGTAAAAAGCAAGGGCCAATCATATGCTGTGTCCAAGACATATACTTTACATATGAAAACACAGAGTGAAAGTAAATAGCTGGAAAATTATATACCAAGCAAACTGTAAACCTAAGAAAGTTGGGGGCCAGGTGCAGTGGCTCATGCCTGTAATCCTAGCACTTCTGGAGGCCGAGGTGGGAGAATTGCTTGAGCCCAGGGTTTCAAAATCAGTCTAAGCAACACAATGAGACCCCATTTCTATAGGAATTGCTTGGATTATGTCAGTATTTTTTGAGGGGCAATTAACTGCTATTTCTATTTATAAAAATACATAATATATTAAAAATAAATTTAAAATTATTATACAACATTAAAATATTTTTCAGGTGCAAAAATATACAGAGCTTCATAATCAGCCCAAGACCACATAGAGCAAACATGAATGATATTTCCCAAAAGGCTGAGGTAAGTCTCAAAAGTAAAAAAAAATAAAAGAGGGAAATGTAGAGTTGACTGTAGAATTGCTGAAAGGACAGTCATTTGGTGGAAAGGTTATATTTAGGAGTTTATAATTAATAACATAATGGCAAGATGTAAAACAAGAGATACAATTCAGCAGCTGGTCTTGAGCTAGTATTTTCATTTGGATTCTAGGAAATTCTACAAAGCGTGAGTACTAAATTTGTGAATGATAATGAAGTGGATGTGATACCTAGCATTCTGAGTAGAATTTTAAATGTTTTGTTCTTGATAACTCTTAGAAATTTTTATTTTAGTATTAAAACAAAGTTTGACCTATACTCACAGGAGAAAGCACTCTTAGGTAAGCATCCTTTTTAGTGCCTTAGTTTTTTGTTTTTTTTAATTTTTAGCTTTTTTCTGGTTCTTGACTATAGATACTGAGAGTTGTAGTAAGAAGACCTCAGTTGCTGACACCTCACAATTATAAAGTTAACCCTTAAATGGCCAATGACATATAATAGTTTACAAAATATAGACTGGGTGTGCCACAGATTAATTAAGCAATTGCCATTATCACTAGGAAAAAGAGTTTGGTGTTCTGAGGCACACATTTTATTTACTGAAATTTCATTTAGAGATCAGCTTAATTTTCAAAGTGATGAAATAATTTGCTTTCCTGGTTTTAGAGTGGAGGAAAATCATTTCTTCAGTCTTCTACCAGATTCCCCACTCTTTGGGAAGCTCTGTTGCCATATGGAACTTCTCTTAGAGCCCACCCTATATAGAATGATACAGCCTTCTTACACATTTTTCATGTGGTTTGAGGAAGTTATAGATGGGAAGTAATAGTAACAACATAAATCACTGCTTGTGCACACAGACCATGGTGTACCTCAGCCAGAAATAAGGATTAAAGGACTGGCCTTCAGTTTTGCTTATATTAGATACAGGAACCAGGAAGGTTGTAAAATGTGAATTAGGGTCTAAACTTTAAAGCCTAAGGTTTTGGTTTGTTTTCAACTTCACCAAATTTACTGAAATTAGTTTTGGTATCTTTTTAGCAAGTGATATCAAATCTGAATCTTTAATAATGGAGTTAAACAATAAAATACAGTTATTTTTAGTTAGAATTCAGAATTTGATTTTTATATTTTACTGAGTTTCAGCTTCAGTGGAATGCTACCCACAAAATGAACTTCATTACTATATAACAGTGAAACTTCTACTCTCATATTTTCTGTAATGTTATTTTTCATAGTTAGGTTTTAGAAAGTATCTAATCAGGTTGTGATGGTCAAGCAAAGGGTTCAAACATTTCTATTTTCTGTTTCAATAAATATTTTTTATATTGCTTATTCTTATCTATCTTTATCTAATTTTTTCCTATTGTTTTTGTTAACTTTCTTTTCTTTATTTTCTTCTAATGAAGATTCTGCTTTCTTCATCTAAACCTGTCCCAAAAACCTATGTACCAAAACTTGGCAAGGGTGATGTAAAGGATAAGTTTGAAGCCATGCAGAGAGCCAGGGAAGAAAGAAATCAAAGGAGATCTAGAGACGAAAAGCAAAGAAGAAAAGAACAATATATTAGAGAGAGAGAATGGAACAGGAGAAAGCAGGAGGTTATTTTATTTTACTTTATTCTCATGAAAATATTCATTTTCATTATTTAATTTAAATTTTATTTATTCACATTAACCACATTTCATATTAACGATAACTAAAATACTTTTCTGTATTTGTAGCCTAATTTAAACTCTGCATATAATATGATTTAGTCTAATTTTTGGACATGTGCTCATATCAATTTATTTAACCATCTAGATTAAAGATATGCTTGCTTCTGATGATGAGGAAGAAGTATCTTCTAAAGTAGAAAAGGCTTATGTTCCAAAACTAACAGGTAAGAAGCTTGAGGGGTAAATTGTCAATTAAATTGCAAAATACAAACACAGCAAAGTATCAAACTTTTTTTCATATGTTCTTAGGAACTGTTAAGGGTAGATTTGCTGAAATGGAGAAACAAAGACAAGAGGAACAAAGGAAGAGAACGGAGGAGGAACGAAAACGCAGAATTGAGCAGGATATGTTAGAAAAGAGGAAAATACAGCGTGAATTAGCAAAAAGGGCTGAGCAGGTATCACTAAAGATTAAGCTGGTATTTGTTTCTGAAACTAACTGTGCAAAGTGAAACTAATCAGTATGTTGCCTCATCAAAATATTTTAATATAACATAAACCTATTAAAAAGCAGCTAACCATTCAGGCATGGTGGCTCACACCTGTAATCTCAGCACTTTGGGAGGCCAGCGTAGGTGGATCGCTTCCACATTAGCCCAGGCAACATGGCAAAATCCCTTCTCTACAAAAAATATAAAAGCTGGGCATGGTGGTGAGTGCCTGTAGACCCAGCTATTCAGAGGGCTGAGGCAGGAGGTTCGCTTGAGCCTGAAAGGTGGAAGTTTCAGTGAGCCAAGATCATGCCACTGCACTCCAGCCTGGGTGACAGAGCAAGACCCTATCTCAAAGAAAAAAAAAAAAAAAGGCAGCTAACCTGAAAAGATCGTAAGGAAAAATATTTAACATCAGATGCCTAGAAGGATATGGACAGAATATGCCTATTTTAAGGTAGAATAGTGAGACGATTTATGTCATATACAATCTACCATTCTATCCACATTCCTCACCCTATCTACATTCCTTATTTTTCTTTACAAGTTAAAGGACTGTACAAAGATGTAAGGCAATTTCACATATAAACTATCCATGAGTACCCAACAAAATGCTGATCTTCTTCTAATAACAATACCTTTAAATGCTGGTATATTAGTCTGTTTTCACACTGCTGATAAAGACATACCTGAGACTGGGAAAGAAAAGAGGTTTAACTGGACTTACAGTTCCACATCGCTGGGGAGGCCTCAAAATCATGGCAGTAGGTGAAAGCTACTTCTTACATGGTGAGGTTAAGAGAAAATGAGGAAGAGGCAAAAGTGGAAACCCTGATAAAACCATCAGATCTCATGAGACTTATTCAGTACCACAAGAACAGTATGGGGGAAACTGCCTCCATCCCCATGATTCAAATTATCTCCCACCGGGTCCCTTCCACAACACATGGGAATTATGGGAGTACAATTCAAGATGAGATTTGGGAGGGGACACAGAGCCAAACCATATCAGCTGGTCTTTTAAAGCCATACATTTAGTGCCTTCAGTCTTTTTGCAATGCTCCCTTCAGGTTTCCATTACCTTTCTGAAAAGAAAAGTGACAATGAAAGCAAAGCATATGCTATACTTGCATACTAAAGAAATGTATTTACCCTAGATTTGCAAAGGTGGGTACAGGTATGGGGTAAATACAGCCATTTCAAATGGGAGAAACTGCCTAAAACAAAAGGGTTACAGGGTCCACGCAAGTCTGAAATTCAGCAGGGCAATTTTTTTTTTTTTTTGACAGAGTTTCGCTCTTGTCGCCCAGGCTGGAGTACAGTGGTGTGATCTTGGCTCACTGCAACCTCTGTCTCCCAGGTTCAAGTGATTCTCATGCCTCAGCCTTCTGAGTAGCTGGGGTTACAAGCATGTGCCACCATGTCTGGCTAATTTTTTGCATTTTTAGTAGAGATGGGTTTCACCATGGTGGCCAGGCTAGTGTTGAACTCCTGACCTCAGGTGATCTACCCACCTTGGCCTCCCAAAGTGGTTACAAGCGTGAGCCACTGCACCTGGCCTAGTAATTTCATCTTGTAAATATGTAAAGTTTAATTTTCAAATCTAATTAAGTACATTTTCCACTCCACTCTAATATAATTTAATGGATCTTTGAATATAAGGAGTAAAGTATGGCATATGTAGTCAAAAAGAGTTTTAATATTTGTTTGCATAATTTATTTGTATAAATCCATATTTGTTTGTATAATTTATTTGTATAAATCTATATGCAATAATGTCATAAAAAGGATTCCTGAGTCGAGGGTAGCAGAATGTTTCGGTGACCTACAAGATTCGGAGATTCTAGGATCTTATAATGAATTAAAAATGAGAACTAGACATGGTGGCTCATGCCTGTAATCTCAGCAGTTTGGGAGGATGAGGCAGGAGGATGAGCAGTTTGGGAGGATGAGCCCAGGAGTTTGAGGATGCAGTGAGCTATGATCACTTCACTGCACTCCCCCCGGCAACAGAGAGACCTTGTCTCTTAAAAAAAAAAAAATGCGGTGGAGGGGTGGTTGGCGATAAATAGTAGATATACTAATAGTAGGTATACTGGATGTTAGGATCAATTTGGGGAAGAATCTTGACTTGATATTATCTGGTTATCTTTGAGGATACCCTGATGAGCAGAGTTAAAGTCCATCAGCTTAGAAAAAAGAGAAGTTACTGGTGAGGGAGGAGAAGGAAGTGTTGAAAAGAGAAGGGAGAGAAGAAAATTGATTTGGGAAGAAGCAAAAGGAGTTTTGCTTTTTTATAAAGCAAAAGAAATAGGAAGCAGCTCTTCAGTGGTAGCTTCTGAAACTGAACTTCTGAATATCTAGTCTCTGTGAATATACTGACACCGTGGCCACTTAGATTTATCCTTTTCCTTGTTCGTTGAAAAAAAAAGTATTCTCCAATGTTTTCTTTTTTGGTAATGGTTAAGTGAGCAAAGGAAAGCAAAAAAAAAAAAAAGTCTTCAAGTATATTTTATTATTTTACTAATAAGGATCTGGGAAGCAGGCTGGGCAACACAGTGAGAACTCAGCTCTTAAAACAAACAAACAAACAAATAACTTAGCCAGGAGATGGTGGTGGGCGCCTATAATCCCAGCTACTTGGGAGGCTAAAGTGAGAGAATTGCTTGAACCCAGGAGATTAAAGTGGGAGGATTGCTTGAATCCAGGAGGTTCATAATCAGGCCACTCAACAAAAAAAAAAAAAAAAAAAAAAAAAAAAAAGACCTGGGTCTGGGAAGGTTGTAGCAGCAACAATAAAAGAAAGTTGGGTTAATAAATTTAGTATTTCTCTTTTCTATATTTTCAGTGTCTGGCTTCTCACCATATCTCCTGTATCCTTTTATATTTATTTATTTATTTATTTATTTATTTATATTTTGAGATGGAGTCTTGCTCTGTAGCCCAGGCTGCAGTACAGTGGCGTGATCTCGGCTCACTGCAACCTCTGCCTCTGGGGTCCCGGTTCAAGCAATTCTCCTACCTCAGCCTCTCAAGTAGCTGGGATTACAGGCACGAGCCACCATGCCCAGCTAATTTTTGTAGTTTTTAGTAGAGACGGGGTTTCACTGTGTTGGCCAGGATGGTCTCAATCTCTTGATCTCATGATCCGCCCGCCTCGACCTCCCAAAGTGCTAGGATTACAGGTGTGAGCCACTGTGCCCTGCCTATTTTTATTTTTTTA
The DNA here is from genome assembly GCA_963573385.1 of Cacajao melanocephalus. NCBI lineage: Eukaryota > Metazoa > Chordata > Mammalia > Primates > Pitheciidae > Cacajao > Cacajao melanocephalus. The sequence continues at coordinate 81,328 of CAUYLG010014193.1, read as the reverse complement.
AGACAGAGTCTTGCTCTGTTGCCCAGGATGCAGTGCAGTGGTGCAATCACAGCTCATTGCAGCCTTAACCTCTTGGGCTAAGTGATCTTCCTACCTCAGCCTCTTAAGTAGCTGGGACTACAGATGCATGCCACCATGGTTGGCTAATTTTTAAAAAAATTTTTGGCCAGGTGTGGTGGCTCACACCTGTAATACCAGCACTTTAGGAGGCCAAGGCAGGTGGATTGCTTAAGCCAAGGAGCTCCAGACCAACTTGGGCAATATAGCAAAACCCCATCACTACAAAAACTTTAAAAAATTAGCCAAGCATGGTGGTGCATGTCTGTAGTCCCACCTACTTGGGAGGCTGAGGTCGGAGGATGATTGCATGAGCTCAGGAGACGAATGTTGCAGTGAGCCAAGATTGTACCACTGCACTCAAGCCTGGGTGACAGAGCAAGACCCTGCTGTCTCTACAGAAAAATCTAAAAAAAAATTAAAAAAAAATTTTTTTTGTAGAGATGGGGGTCTCACTCTGTCGCCCAGGCTGGTCTCAAACTCCTGGGTTCAAGAGATTCTCCCACCGCGGCCTCCCAAAGTTGGGGCAATACAGGCATGAACACCATGTCTAGCCTCCTGGATCTTTTTACTGAGAGATTAACATGATTTGTAGAAGAGTTGTCAGTATTTTTAAAAAAGAGAAGTATTTTGTAATTATTTTATTATAGATCCATTAAAGACTTTAAGTACCATGTATAATTCAGCAAAACCTTCACCATTTACCTAGCATGTCAGTGTTAACAAGTAATCCTATAACGAAGCAAATTATTTTAAACAAAATATTTTATAGTGTACAAAATTATTCTTAATAAAACTATGAAAATAAACTATTAAAGTATAAAATAGATTTATTTTTAACAAACTTTGCTCAGAATAATTTAGTTTTCAAGAAATTGGGTGTCTTTTTTTTTTTGAGACAAGGTCTTGCTCTGTCTCCCAGGCTAGAGTACAATGGCACGCTGATGGCTCCCTGCAGCCTCCACCTCCCAGACTCAAGTGATTCTCCCACCTCAGCCTCCACAGTTGCTGGGACTATAGGCATGTGCCATGACACGCAGCCAATTTTTTTTTTTTTTTTTTTTTTGGGTAGAGACAGGGTTTTGCCATGTTGCCCAGGTTGATCTTGAACTCCTGGGCTCAAACAATCAGCCTGCCTCAGCTTCCCAAAATGCTGGGTTTATAGGCGTGATCCACCATGCCTGGCCAGTTATCTTAGTAAAATGTATTATTTCTTTCTTGAGAGAAAATATAGAAAAGTGTGACGATGAGAGAACAGGGACTTAGCCTAGCTCCTAGTATGAACTAGCGTACAACAAAATTCCGTTACACTGCATGAGGAGTTAATGAACTCTTTAATCAGACTCTTTCTTTTTTTTTTTCTATTTTTTTGTTTTTGTTTTTGTTTTTTATTTATTTTTCTTTTTTTTTTGTATTTTTTTAATCAGACTCTTTCATTGGTTTTAAAATTCAAATTAAAACAATAAACCATCTGAATTCTTACTTTTCTGATGGTTCCTATTTTCCCATTGCTTATGTTTTCTGAGATCTTAAACATTGTATTATTTAAATCATCTATCTTCTCTCAATTCTCAGTTTGCTAAGAACATTACATTACTCTTCCTCTATAGCTAAACTAATGGTATTTCTTTTTTCAAGATGGGGTTTCACCACGATGGCCAGGCTGGTCTTGAACTCCTGACCTCAGGTGATCCACCCACCTCGGCCTCCCAAAGTGCTAGGATTACAGGCGTGAGCCACAGTGCCCAGCCACAACTAATGGTATTTCTTATGAGTAATGGGTAAATTGCTCTCTCAATTTTTTTTTTTTTTTTTTTTTTTTTGAGATGGAGTCTTGCTCTGCCTGCCTCCTGGGTTCAAATGATTCTCCTGCCTCAGCCTCCCAAGTAGCTGGGACTACAGGCGTGTGCCACCATACCCAGCTAGTTTTTGTATTTTTAGTAGAGAAGGGGTTTCACCATGTTGGCCAGGATAATCTCCATTTCTTGACCTCATGATCTGCCTGCCTCGGCCTCCCAAAGTGCTGGGATTACAGGTGTGAGTCACCGTGCCCAGCCAAGCTCTCACTTTTTAAATGAGGAGCTTTCCTACTTGGATCGAGTCAACATATAGAGAAAACATGACTACCAGAATTATTTTCCCTTCTAAACTATTCTAACCCAGCTGGGCATGGGCAGATCACTTGAGGTCAGGAGTTCGAGACCAGCCAGGCCAACATGGTGAAACCCTGTCTCTACTAAAAATACAAAAATTAGCTGGGCATGATGGTGTCCACCTGTAGTCCCAGCCACTCAGGAGGCGGAGGCAGGAGGATTGTTTGAACCTGGCATGTAGAGGCTGCAGTGAGCTGAGACTGTGTTACTACACTCCAGTCTGGGCAACAGTGTGAGACTCTGCTTAAATAAATAAATAAATAAATAAACCATCCTACATCTTTCACTGCACTGTTACTGTATCAGTTTTATTTTTGCCCTATATTTATGTTGTAAAATATAATCATGACAAGTATTAGATTGCAATGGATAGGTTTTCCTTTTGCTGGGGTAGTGACAAAGAACGGAGAAGTGTTTCTGTGTGTCTCAGTTTAAATTGCTAATTAAATTAATAATTGTTGCCTGTAAGCTCAACAGCCTGGTCATAAGAGTCTGGTCTGTTATTCAGTTTCTGTGTTACAAAGGTAGGCTTTACCTTAATTTTTTATCCTTTTTTTTTCTTTTTGAAATAGGGTCTCACTGTCACCCACACTGGAGTGCAATGGTGTGAACATAGCTCACTGCAGCCTTACCTCCTGGGCTCAAGTGATCCTCCTGCCTCAGCCTCCAGAGTAGCTGGGATCACATGTGTGTGCCACCACGCCCAGCTAATTTTTGTACTTTTTGTAGAGAAGGGATTTTGCCATGTTGCCCAAGCTGGTTTTGAACTCCTGGGCTCAAGTATCTGCCCACCTCGGCTTCCCAAAGTGCTGGGATTACAGGCATTAGCCACTTTGCCCAGCCTGATTGTTTTCTTAGTGTGTTTCCTGGATATTGATATTGATATCAATATGCAACAACAAATATAAAGGACATATTTGGCTTATTTGAAACAACAAACATATTTCAAAAATTATAAATATGAACATTTACTATAAGTCACAACTAAATTACTTTTCAGTTATATGTTTAAAAGCAAAAAGTAGAAATCTGATATAATGTAATGATATGAAATTCTCATTCAATAGATTGAGGACATAAACAATACGGGAACTGAATCAACATCAGAGGTAAACGGACATTTCCTTTAATGAAACATTCACCTAAAATTATCTGATTCACAAATTATCTTTTAGTATAAGAAAAAATTAAAAGGGCTCTTATTATTTTTATTATAAATATAGCAATAACAACAAAAAAGTATGTTCTGCAAAGCAAGATCATACTTTTACACTTTCAAACACTATGGCTTAGTGTTTTTAAAGAAATGTTTTGCTTTCATAGTTAGGTTAGAAAGACAAGTCTTACTAGTCTCAGTTTGAGATACTCTGCCAAGACAACATATTTTTGAACTAACAGCTGTGATTGTTGAAAGCTAACATTTATAAAAAGGCAATTTTATTTTCATCATTTGTCTTCTTTCCTCAGAGGTCTGAGAGTTTATGTTTTGGTTTTCCTTTAATAGTATAGAGTGCAGTGTCTGTTTCCATGAAGAAATGTTCAACGACCACAAAAATTTTAGTCATTCCTTTTATCTAACAGAGTAAGTTAAAAATCTTTCAATTTGATGGTGTGCCTAAAACTACAGCCCATAAATTGGGAGCAATTTTATCTCAGGGCCATGTGTTTCATTTCATAACTCTTAGTTTTTTTAGAAAAGTCAGAAGCAACAATAGATTATATAATTAAAATAAATTAAATAATAAATATAAAATATGTTAATACAATCAAATACCAGAGTTTTATCTATTATATAAATGTTTAATAAATCACTTGGAAATACTGTTTTTCTCACTAAATATTAGTTTTATTATTTAAAAGCTTGCATAGAGAGAAAAAGCATATGAAGAAACTTTTTTGGGGTTTAAACTCAATCGATCCACCATCAAATTGATTTAGAGTACACTCACATGCACATTTTGTGGATTAGTGCACAAACAGCTTAATTCAGGCAACGTCACTGCAGTTTCATTATCTGAACAGCTGTATTAACTCCATCTTTTAGGAAATAGAATACTTCTTGAACCTCGTCAGCAATGGATTTCAGTAAGATTAACTCATAATGCACAAAGAATTTAGATGAGATATTTAACAATAATCTGAAAAAATTGTTTGTTCTAATAACATTGATGACAGTGCAATGGAATTCACCTATTATGGAGCTAAAGTCCCATGAAACCCAATTTTGATTAAGAAATATGCTAATTATCTATTTTGTAAAATAGGAAGGAGATGATTCACTACTTATAACTGTGGTACCTGTCAAATCATATAAAACATCTGGAAAAATGAAAAAGAATTTTGAGGATCTAGAAAAAGAACATGAAGAGAAAGAAAGAATCAAGTATGAGGAAGATAAAAGAATAAGATATGAAGAACAACGTCGATCTCTCAAAGCAGCAACGTGTCTTTCATTGGTCATGGTAATTTTTTTTTTTTTAAGAAACAAATCAAGGCAGTTGAATTAAGTTAGCAGCATTTTCCTTTATGACTAAAAGGTGGGTTTTCATAATGTTTTCTTAGGATGATGAAATAGAAAGTGAAGCAAAAAAAGAATCACTTTCTCCTGGAAAGTTGAAACTAACTTTTGAAGAACTGGAGCGACAAAGACAAGAAAACCGGAAGAAGCAAGCTGAAGAGGAAGCAAGAAAACGTTTAGAAGAAGAGAAGCGTGCTTTTGAAGAAGCAAGGCGGCAAATGGTAAATCTGTAAAACCTTACAGTTAATATTAATGACCATAACTGGTTTTAGATAAGTTTCACTACTCTAAATTCAAAGAGATTTTTATATATAAAAGGGCTGATTTTCAAATTGTATACATCTTCCATATGTAAAATACATCCAGGCCAGGCACAGTGGCTCATGCTTGTAATCCCTGCACTTTGGGAGGCCAAGGCAGGCAGATCACCTGAGGTTGGGAGTTTGAAACCAGCCTGTCCAACGTGGTGAAATCACATCTCTACTAAAAATACAAAAATTAGCCTGCTGGTGCATGCCTGTAATCCCAGCTACATGGGAGGCCGAGGCATGAGAATCACTTAAACCCAGGTGATGGAGGTTGTAGTGAGCCGAGAACATGCTATTGCATTCCAGCCTGGGCGACAGAGTAAGACTGTGTAAAGAAAAAAAAAAAATCTGTACTGTTTTCCAGTTACAACTCTGGGGCAGTTTACCCAATATGCTTTAAATTTTTATTTTATAAATTTTTATTAATATATAAATATGCAAAATAATTACTCAATGAACCTGGCTTCCTTCATTTGTCAATTAAATCTGCAATGTACTTAATGACATGGGTGCAGGACATTTTCAAATCTGATTATAAGTGTAAACTTGGCCTCAGCAGTCCAGTTTTTCAATTGTTTGAACATATCAAAGTAACAGTTTACTATGGAATATGGTTTACCTTATATGTATGTGTGTGTGTGTGTGTGTATTTGTATGCATGCCTCTGTGTGTGTGTGGTGTGTGTGTGTGTGTGTGTGTGTGGTGTGGTGGTTAAGAGTATGGATTGTGGAGCCAGATTGTCTAGATTCAGATATCAACCATTGTGTAACCATGGACAAGTGTTTTAATCTTTTACTGTGTTAAGTAATTAAATCTCTCTCTCACAGTTTCTTCTTTTGTAAAATGGTAAAAATGAAAGTGCCTACTTCTTTTTTTTTTTTTTTTTTAACACTGATTCCAAACCTCATTTTAAGATTTAAAAATGGGCCGGGCATGGTGGCAAATGCCTGTAATCTCAGTACTTTGGAAGGCCAAGGCAGGCAGATCATTTCAGCCCAAGAGTTCCGGACCAGCCTGAGCAGCATATAGAAACTATGTCTCCACAAAAACAAATACAAAAATTAGCCAGGTGTGGTGGCATACATCTGTAGTCTAAGCTCCCCAGGGGCTGAGGTGAGAGGATTGCTATGGTGAACTATGAATGAGCCACTGGACTCTATCCTTGGTGACAGAGTGAGACCCTATCTCAAAAAAAAAAAATCTAGAAGTGGAATATTTATAATTTTAAAGTTACAGAACTTTCTTGATCAGCTTTCTTGAATGATGTCTAAGAATTATATATCAAAAAATTTAATTTTCTAAACATTTGAAAATGTTATTACTCTTGGGTATAGCTGCATAATATCTACACATTTTAGATATTTCTGGTGGACAACTTAATAAAGAAATAGCATTGTTAAATAAATAATACATTTCAGTTAATATTATAATTAACTTAATAATAAAACTTTAACGATAAAATCATAAAACCTGAATTTTATATAAAATAGTTCTAGATAATCTTTCATCTGATTAGTATAAGGCACCATAATTCACAGTAAAAAAAACTATACAAATTACAAAATGAGAACTTTATTTTACTACCAAAGAGATTCTGTGTAAATATACTTGAACCCCAATATAAGTACACACATATACATTTTATATTTGTTCTGGGAAAGTTAACACTCAATAGTAACCCCTCGTTGCAGCCTCAACCTACTGGGCTTAAGTGATCCTCCCCGCTCAGCTTTCCAAGTAGCTGGGACTACGGGCACATCACCACGCCTGATTATAATGTGTTTTTTGGTTTTATGTGAGATGAGGTCTTGCTATGTTGCCCAGACTGATCTTAAACTCTTAGGCTCATGCGATCCTCCCGCCTCCTAAAGTTCTAGAATTACAGGTGTGAGCCGCCACACCAGTCTAAAAATGTTTAAATATTCAATTTTATCTACAGAAATTTGACTTACTTGAAAGTTTTAACTTGAGTACATCTTTATATGGAATTTCTCCAAATTTGAATATTTTATAAGACATTAAAAAGGAAGGGGATTTTCATCAAATATATTAAGGACATTGAAACAGTCCTGTGTGAAGTGGCTAATTCTGTGCCTTTTGATTGATAATTCATTCCATTTTCTGATGAACCTCAATTCTTAGTAATGAATTGTTTATTTGGTTAGGTAAATGAAGAAGAGGAAAACCAAGACACAGCAAAAATTTTTAAAGAGTACCGCCCTGGTAAACTCAAACTTAGTTTTGAAGAAATAGAAAGGCAAAGGAGAGAAGATGAAAAAAGGAAAGCAGAAGAAGAAGCCAGAAGAAGAATAGAGGAAGAAAAGAAGGCATTTGCCGAAGCAAGGAGAAACATGGTAAGACAGAACCTAACTGGAGAATGCTATTAGAACTCAGCTTTGAGAGTATGTTAACAGAAATCATTAGACTTTAGAGAATACCCTATTATTTCTGGAATCTGTGCCAAGAGTAGAAATGTTTTTAAGTCTCCCATGGAATAACACCAGTTGGTTGAAGGTATTTGCTTCAATTTAGTGTTCAGAAAATTCGGATTAAATTGCCATGCTTGGCACCAAGGATTGAACACAATCTCCCTTCTCTGGGAAGCCATGTTTTCCAGAACTAAGTATCCAAGGAAGAAGTAGGGAGTTTCCTCCCCCCACTTTTCCTTTCTTCCTCTCCATTTTTTCCCCACCTCCTCCCCACCCTCCTTTTTTCCCTCCTTCATTCCTTTATTTCCTTCCTTTCCTTCTTTCTTTTCAATTTTCATCCCACCCACTATATATTAAATGACCAGAGTCATTTAATCAGAATTATTTCTCTCTCCAAAATGGTCACTCATCACTAGTGGAAATTGGGACCTAACTTAACTGTCACAAGGTTATGACTGTACTTGCTATACCAGTTTTATGCTTGTAAAATGCGCAGTTATCTGACCAACGATTCTCAAGCAATTTGAGACTTGAGCACTGCATCTCCTTCTTGAAACACTATAATTGGCTTCAATGATATCATAATCTGGTTTTCTTCCTCTGTATGGGTGAGCTTCAGACACATATGTCCAAGAGTTTATTTGTTTTTATTGCCTATCTCCTACACAGATACTCAGATCAGAAACCTGGAAGCCTGAAACACTTCCATCTTCTTATTCATGCCTGTCGTACAACCAGTCACTAAGTCTCATTTATTCTACCTCCTAAATCACTCTAAAATCTATCAGTTTTTCCCCCATTTTCCACTGCCACTACTATAATCCAAGTTGCTGTTAGGGTCAACTCCTAATTAATTTACTTTCTTACCTGTAACCCATTCTTTCCTATAAGGCCAGGAGTAATCTTTAAAAAGAAAGAAAGAAATTTTGATTGTGTTTTGATACTGTTTTGCTTAATATTTTCCCACTTGCCTTAAGCAAAAAATCCAAAAACTTCTAAAACAAATTTCTTTATAGTCTTGCTCTTATATATTGGTCCCATTTCATTTCTTGATTCTTCCTTAATCTGCTTTTTGTTCCAAATATGCTGAATTTGTTTGTATTTCTTCAAAGTGAGAATCTCTCAGCCTTCACACTGAAACATGTCCCTCACTCCTTTCACCATGCTCTGCTAACTCCAGTTCACAACTTTCCACCTTCTTCCATGAATTCTTACAGCATTTATTACTCTTCTATCATAGCACTAATCCTGTATTATTATAGTTATGGCTGTCTTTTCCACTCCCTGAGGCCAAGACTGTTCATCCAACATGTGGTACAATGCCAAGCATAACAGACCTCCAGTAAATGTTGATGGAACAAGTGATATTGAAATTTTGGGTGTAGTAGGTAATCCCTGATTCATAAATGGTTTCTACATCGAAATCCTACAGACATTGTGAATGCACTTAATTTTTTGAAAACAAGCAGGTTTAGAAGCGGTAGAAGAGAAGTAACTGTGAAGATTAAAAGACCTAGTCCTGGGGGCAGATTTGTAGGCCCAAACTGCCTTTTTACCGTGATTCATTAGTGGAAAAAATGCAGGAGAGAAAACTGCATTAAACCAAAACCGAGTTTCCTAAAGACATTTCTCTATCAAGAGAAGAGAGGAAAACTTCTTTCATTTATATTGTTTTGTTACCCATGAATAAGTATTGTAATTTATCCAGGAATAAGTATTATAATTTCATACTATAGCTTAGTTCATGCATATATAAAATTAAAAAATTTCAGGCAATCTTTGAATTGTAAACCATTTAAGCATTGTTTCTGAGTTGAAATAATTCTGTGGTAAACCTTGGATTGCCTTGATAAAAGTTGGAGCAAATGAATAGTACCCCTTGCCTCTCCCATTCCCCTATGTCTATTTCAACCACAGGGTCACAGTTCAGGGCAGAGGTTTATGTTATACTGTGCCTGGCCTATAATCTTTTCTTTTTTTTTTTTTGAGATGGAGTCTCACTCTGTCGCCCAGGCTGGAGTATAGTTGTATGATCTCGGCTCACTGCAACCTCTGCCTCTCGGGTTCAAGTGATTCTCCTGCCTCAGCCTCTTGAGTAGCTGGAATTACAGGTGCCAGCCACCACAGCTGGCTAATTTTTGTATTTTTAGTAGAGATGGGGCTTCACCATGTTGGTCAGGCTGATCTCGAACTCCTGACCTCGTGATCTGCCCACCTCAGCCTCCCAAAGTACTGGGATTACAGGTGTGAGCCACCTCATTTCGCCTATAATCTTATTAGAAAGATTTTGAAGTTTGAATCCCAGCTTTGCCACATAGTATTTGTGTTGACTTTAGACAATTACTTTTCAGTGCCTCAGTTTCCTTGTCTGTAAAATGAGGTTATTAGTAGTAACTACTTCATAGGGTTATAGTATTAAATAAATACATGTAAAGTGCTTATAACTGTCCTCGGCAGCTCTAAGTATTAACTATTATTATTTTCTTTTGTTTTTGAGATCGAGTCTTGCTCTTGTCACCCAGACTGGAGTGCAATGGCACGATCTTGGCTCACTGCAGTCTCCACCTCCCAGGTTCAAGTGATTCTCCTGCCTCAACCTACCGAGTAGCTGGGATTACAGCCACCTGCCACCATGCCCGGCTAATTTTTGTGTTTTTAATAGAGACGGGGTTTCGCTATGTTGGCCAGGCTAGTCTCAAACTCCTGACCTCATGATCCGCCCACCTTGGCCTCCCAAAGTGCTGGGATTACAAGTGCGAGCCACCATGCCCGGCCTTATTATTTCTTTAAAATTAGCCTGACAGTAAATAAACAATAAACTCATATAGGAGTGATTTTTGCCTGATTATGAAGAGATTGTGATGGGTTATGTAATTCAATCAGACAAAATCACAATTAACTGAAATGTTTTAATTACCAGAATGGAGAGTTATTTTAATCCAATTAAAAAATGTTCTCAAATTTGGAAATCTTAATGTCTAATTCAAAGTACTCATGGTATGAATAAAGTATTTCTTTGTCTCTATTGTAATGGAGAATAGATGGTTACCATTTCCTTCATAACCACAAAATATTTCAGTCTTATTTTTCTAATTCTTCCCTTTTTTTTGAACACCGTGTTGAGACTTCCTTATTTATTGTTAAATCCTCTTGTTCTTTCTTCAATGTGAAACCTCTCTATTTAAGAAATCCCAAGTTTCTTCTAGAAATATTCCCCTTTTTAGTATGTATAATCCTGGGCAGAGTGATAAAATAATTATTTTAAATAGGTAGTAGATGATGACTCCCCAGAGATGTATAAGACAATCTCTCAAGAATCTCTTACACCGGGAAAACTGGAAATTAATTTTGAAGAATTATTAAAACAAAAGATGGAAGAAGAAAAACGACGAACAGAGGAGGAACGGAAGCATAAGCTAGAAATGGAGAAACAAGAATTTGAACAACTGAGACAAGAAATGGGAGAGGTAAGATTTTTAAGAAATATCTATTTATATTCCCCATATTTATTAAGCTAAATATTTTACTTATATCACCTTAGAATAATTTTGTATTACTATTCACCCTTAGGATAGTTGACATACTCCTATGAGGCACTTACATGTTACAGGCTTCTGCATAGTTGTGTGTACTTTCTAGTTTGTAATAACTACTCCTTCCTTGATAGTTTAATTATAAAATATCTAGGTTTGTAAGTGACTGAGCTATTACTATTTATATTTTTATATATTTATAGCGATAAATATGCATGTTTATATTTAATATATATTATATATAGACTATACAGTGCCAGCTTCATGCTTCATGGGCATGCACCTTGTGCATTGGCAAGATTCCTCCATGTTCAGAAGGCTCTGCATTTGTGGTTTAATGCTGAGGTTGCTGTCTTGAAATTTTTTGTGGCGTGAAACATGGCTCGCTGCAGCCTTGACCTCCTGTGCTCAAGTGATCCTTGTGCCTCAGCCTTCTGTGTAGCTGGGACTTTAGGTGCATGTACCTAAAAAAATTTTTTAATTTTTTTTTTTTTTGAGATGGAGGAGTCTTGCTCTGTAGCCCAAGCTGGAGTGCAATGGCGTGATCTTGGCTCACTACAACTTCCACCTCCTGGGTTCAAGCGATTCTTCTGCCTCAGGCTCCTGAGTAGCTGGGACAACAGGCATGAGCCACCATGCCCCACTAATTTTTGTATTTTAGTAGAGATGGGGTTTCACCATCTTGGCCAGGCTAGTCTCGAATTCCTGACCTCAGGTGATCCACCCGCCTCGGCCTCCCAAAGTGCTGAGATTACAGGCAAGGTTTATATTTATATATAGTTATAAATAGGCATATTTATTTATAACTATATATGCATATATGCCCAGCAATTTTTTTTTCCTAGAGATCGGGGGATCGCACTTTGTTGCCCAGACTGGTCTCAAACTGTTGGGCTCAAGCGATCCTCCCACCTGAGCCTCCCACAGGTCTGGGATTATAGGCATTAGCCATCACGCCCAGCCACTGTCTTGAAATTCTTAATTTTATCTTTGAATTCATGCCTATATAGGAGCCTTGCCTCACTGGAGCTTCATGCTGTCTTCCTGCCTCACTGGAATGAGTTCTCAGCAGCCCACTTCCCAATGCCCTGCCTAACCTCCTTCCCTCTTTGGACTCTGCTGTCATCCCTCTGGGTGGCCTGGGTTGCGTGGGCAGCAGAAAAGAAAGGTAGAATGGGGGCCTGTATTCACCATCAGCCTTGGCCCCTGCCAAGGGCCAGGCCACGCACATGAACAGGGTCAGGGTCTAGGATGTAGCCTCATGATGGACTGGCAATGCTATGGCATGTTTGGCAGGCAACTTGGTGGGGTCCTCTCACCACCTTATGACCTAGGAACCCAGTGGGTCCCTACACAGAGGTTGCAATCTCTTTGAAGTTGCCTGTTTTTTATGGGTTGGGGCAGTGGGCATATGGGAAGGGAAGTTTTACTTCTCTGCCCCAGGTGTGGCGGCAAATTATCTAGCTGACCCTGAGAATATAAATATAAATGTGGAATGTACTGTAGGAAAATATTCCAAGGTCTAGGTACCTTATGAGTTGTGTATTTTCACCCCACATAGTCTAAAAATGGAAATAGTATGAAGGAATGTTTTCTCTTACCCCTTGGTTGAGTCAAGAAATTAAGCCTCATGTCACATCATCCCAGACTATGACACCCTCTGCCTTCACCTTTCAAAACTCTGCCTAGAACTTTAGGTCGTCTTCAGGAAAAGTATACCAGAAATACCTGTAGTATTTTACCATTCCATATGGTGGGATTAGGGTTTAGTAAATATTACAAAGGACTAGTAATAATTGTGAAGTCAGGGGAAAAGAATCTGAATAAATGAACAAGATAAAATGGTATAAAGAACTGGAGCTGGCCAGGCGCAGTAGCTCATGCCAGCACTTTGGGAAACCAAGGTGGGCAGATCACTTGAGGTCAGGAGTTTGAGACCAGCCTGGCCAACATGGCAAAACCCTGTCTCTACTAAAAATACAAAAAGAGTTGGGTGGGTGTGGTGGCACACGCCTGTAATTCCAGCTACTAGCGAGGCTGAGGCAGGAGAATCGCTTGAACCCAGAAGGCAAAGGTTGCAGTGAGCCAAGATAGTGCCATTGTACTCCAGCCTGGTTGACAGAGTCAGACTCTGTCTCAAACAAACAAACAAAGAATTGGAGCCCAATTATGACTGATTCCCTTTTTTTTTCTTTTTAAAAAGGCAGTCTCTATCAGGCTGGAGTGCAGTGGTGCACTCATAGCTCACTGTAATCTCGAACTTGTGGGCTCAAGTGATCTTCCTGCCTCAGCCTCCCAAGTAGCTGGGACTACAGGCACACACCACCACACCCAGTGAATTTTTTCCAAGATCAGGCGCAATCAGCACGTTCAGGGTGGTATGGCTGTAGACCTAGTGAACTGTTTGATTGTAGAGATGATGTCCTGCTCTGTTGCCCTGGCTGGCCTTGAACTCCTGGGCTCAAGTGATCCTTCCACCTTGGCCTCCCAAAATGTTGAGAGTACAGGTGTGAACCACTGTGCCTGGCCAGTTTACTCCTTTTCTATCTTTGCTGGCAGAATACATAATTGAGGATACAAGTGATATGTAGAGAAATGTAGATATTTTATCAAACTATATCTGCAGAAATGCTTATTTGTTAACTTGAGTATTGAGTGATATTTAACTTTATAAGACTATCATAAAATCCAAAGTAGAAAAAATTTTAGATACTCTGGATCTATTTAGAGATGAAGAAAATCAGGCCGGGCACAGTGACTCATGCCGGTAATCCCAGCACTTTTGGAGGCTGAGGTGGGCAGATCACCTGAGGTCGAGAGTTCGAGACCAACCTGACCAATATGGAGAAACTCCATTTCTACTAAAAATACAAAAATTGGCTGGGAGTGGTGGCACATGCCTGTAATCCCAGCTACTTAGGAGGCTGAGTCAGGAGAATCGCTGGAACCTGGGAGGTGGAGGTTGCAGTGAGCCAAGATTGTGTGATTGCAATCCAGCCTGGGCAACAAGAACGAGACTCCTCAAAAAACAAAAAACAACAAAAAAAACTTAAATCCTACAGTGAGTTAGCAACTGGACAGAAGCCCGGACAGTACCAGAGCCAGGACTAGAACTCGTATGACTCCTAGTCCAGTGTTCTTTCAATTATCTTTTTGCCTTCCGCTAATAAAGATTTTCCTACAACTCCTAGAAAAAACTAATCTTGTCATGAATATTTTAGTTTTAGCAGGTTATCAAGGAATGTAAGAGGATTTTAATGATATTCCTTAATGAAAATAGTATTTTAAGTAGAATAAGATGTTTTCAATAAAGCCTTAAATCTGTAGCACCATTTTGAGTTAGTAAATTTGGACACTGCATTTGGAGAAGAGGTTAAACTTTATTTTTGGTCTCAAGAAATAGTGCACACTTTTTAGATGATTTATTGTACGAACCAATATGCTAATACTCAACATATCATTTTTTTTTTTTTGAGTCAGGCATGGCACATGCCTGTAGTCCCAGCTCCTTGGAAAGCTGAGGCAGGAGGATTGCTTAAACACAGGAATTCAAGGCCAGCCTAGGCAACATAGTGAGACTCTGTATCTAAAACAACAGCAAAAAACTTTTTTTTTTTTGTTTTGAAGGAAGAGGAAGAAAATGAAACCTTCGGATTGAGCAGAGAGTATGAAGAATTGATCAAATTAAAAAGGAGTGGCTCTATTCAAGCTAAAAATTTAAAAAGCAAGTTTGAAAAAATTGGACAGTTGTCCGAAAAAGAAATACAGAAAAAAATAGAAGAAGAACGAGCAAGAAGGAGAGCAATTGACCTTGAAATTAAAGAGCGAGAAGCAGAAAATTTTCATGAGGTATATTACCTTTATTTTTTAACATAATTATGGTATAGTAATGATAATAAATTTAAAATAAGTAACACTAGCTTTGAAATAAGTTTTAGTACTTACAATTAATCATTGGTATATATAGAAATCTGAGAATAGTAAAAACACATTTAGATCTTAGATTTTGAAAGACTAGCACTATTTCATAATCACCTTTATCAGTTTTAAAACCTATAGTGAATGTCAAATGGTTCACACTAGCAAAAATGTTCAAAAATATTTTTTGGCTGGCTCACGCCTATAATCCCAGCACTTTGGGAGGCCAAGGAGGGAGGATCACATGATCCAGGAGTTCTAGACCAGGCTAGGCAACATAGTGAAACTCCATCTCTACAAAAAAATTATATAATTAAAAAGAATGTATTTTTTTGGCATGTTTTAGTTGAGTCAGTAGAACCAGTGTATATTCAAGTTAAACTCCAGATTATTCATGCTTTCTTCTTTAGATGAAACCCATACAGCCTCTAATATCTGCTCAAAGTTACAGCAGTAATTCAGTGTGGAAGAGCCTAAATGAGAATTTGAATTATCTTCAAACATAAAATAAAGAGGCAATCACTGACCTGCAATGTCCCTTCTAGCTTAAGGACTATTTCTGTGATTATGAATACTGGTTTCAATGAGATCTAGAATTTTTTTTTCTGCCAGAATTGCCATAATATTTAACAGAATTTAACCT
Organism: Cacajao melanocephalus; assembly: GCA_963573385.1. Taxonomy (NCBI): domain Eukaryota; kingdom Metazoa; phylum Chordata; class Mammalia; order Primates; family Pitheciidae; genus Cacajao; species Cacajao melanocephalus. Next base: position 65,769 of record CAUYLG010014193.1, on the reverse strand, counting down.
ATATTCTAGAAATACATTTTGATCAAATATTCAGCTAGCAAAACGGGTATGGGAATTTGGGAGGGCCTTCAGAGGAGACTGGATAAAAGGACAGAATGAAGAAATTTTGTGCCAATTATTGGGACTCTAATTCATTATTACTGAAGCATGCACAAGTGCAAAGGACAGCAAAAGATGATGCAAGCACAAGTGAGATGATCATGGAGTCTTAGATGACATGTGAAGTGACTTTTTAAAAACATGGATATTGGCTGGGCAGTGGCTCACACCCCTAATCCCAGCAGTTCGGGAGGCTGAGGTGGGTGGGTCACTTGAGCCCATTTCAAGACCAGCCTGGGAACACAGCAAAACCCTATCTGTACAAAAAATACAAAAAAAGTATCCAAGCATGGTGGCGCACGCCTGCAGTCCCAGCTACTTGGAAGGTTGAGGTGGGACGATCGACTGAGCCTGGGTGGTTGAGGGGCTGCAGTGAACTCTGATTGCATCACTGCACTCCAGCCTGGGTGTCAGAGCAAGACCCTGTCTCAAAAACAAAACATGGATACTGCCAGACAGGTACTGTCTATGCAGCTAGATCATGCTGAAGCTATATGGTGTTAGATACATGCATTAAAAAATTATTTGAGGCCATGCACAGTGGCTCACGCCTGTAATCCCAGCATTTTAGGAGGCCAAGGTGGATGGATCACATGAGGTCAGGAGTTCAAGACCAGCCTGGCCAACATGGTGAAACCTCTGTCTCTACAAAAACACAAAAATTAGTTGGGCATACTGGGGGGGTCCTGTAATCCCAGTTACTCAGGAGGCTCAGGCAGGAGAATCGCTTGAACCTGGGAGGCAGACATTGCAGTGAGCCGAGATCACATCACTGCAATCCAGCCCTGGTGACAGAGCAAGACTGTCTCAAAGAAAAAGAAAATATTTGAATGACTACTATGTCCACAGGACAACATCAGTTAACTAAATTTACAGTCCCTGTTCATATAGGTCGGTTGGGGGTCGGGGGAGGAATGGAAAACAGTTATCAGGTGGTTAACAAATTAAAGCTATGAAGATTAATAAAGCAGAGTAAGGGAAATAAGAGTATGTGTTACTGTTTTGTACAGGGTGGTCAGAGAAGGCCTGAGGATTTGAAGTAGGGCTGGGATGGAAATGACAGATAAGTATATAGGAGTCAAAACTGGCAGGACTTGGGGATGGTGATGGAGAGGAAGAAAGAGGAAGGAATCGCCGCGCGCGGTGGCGCGTGCCTGTAGTCCCAGCTATTCAGGAGGCTGAAGCTGGAGGATCTCGAGTCCAGGAGTTCTGGGCTGTAGTGCGCTATGCCAATCGGGTGTCCGCACTAAGTTCAGCATCAATATAGTGACCTCCCGGGAGCGGGGGACCACCAAGTTGCCTAAGGAGGGTTGAACCGGCCCAGGTCGGAAATGGAGCAGGTCAAAACTCCCATGCTGATCAGTAGTGGGATCGCGCCTGTGAACAGCCACTGCACTCCAGCCTGGGCAACATAGCGAGACCCCGTCTCTTTAAAAAAAAAAAAAAAGAAAGAAAGAGGAAGGAATCATAGTAACAAGTATACAGTAACAATATGGGAAATCAGTGTTTGGAAGGAAAAGAGGTTCCATAAGCTATTTCAGACAAATAGAGATGCTGTGAAACATCCAGATATCAACAATCAATTCAATATGCATCTGAGCTTGTGTGACATACAAGCCTAGGGCCTGGGCTTGTTGTAGATAAACCATTTCATCATTGCTAAAAGCAAACACCATTTCTATTTTTTTATTTTTTTGAGACGGGGTCTCGCTCTGTTGCCCAGGATGGAGTGCAGTGGTGCAATCTCGGCTCACTGCAACCACCCTCTCTAGGGTTAAAGTGATTCTCTTGCCTCAGCCTCTCGAGTAGCTGGGATTACAGGTGTCCACCACCACGCCCAGCTAATTTTTTGTATTTGTAGTAGAGAGGGGTTTCACTATCTTGGCCAGGATGGTCTCCAACTCCTGACCTCGTGATCCACCTGCCTCAGCCTCCCAAAGTAATGGGATTACAGGCGTAAGCCACTGTGCCTGGCCACAACCATTTCTATTTTTTAACATCTAAAAAATGTTGAACATTTTTAACTGTTGGATCTGTTGTTTTGGGGATATATAAGTGGATATGCCTTTAAGTTCAGTCTAAGTATGTATAACTGAAGGCAATTCTAATTATTGTAAATGCTATTATAGAAGTTGTATACTTAGTGTTACAGAATCAAATTGGGTGGAGTCAGTATACCTAGGACATGTTTAACAAGCCCAAGAAAGTGAGATTTAAGCTGAGTGTAAAGGCTGAATAAAAGTTGCAGGTAAAGAGGAGAAACATTCCAGATAGGAGAAGCCTTCCAGATTAACTCAGAGGTTGTAAAAATGTATCTGGGGAATGGAAAAAAGGTTCAAAGGACTACAAGGCAAGGTTCACAGAATAAGTGATAGGATACAAAGTTGTAAAAGCAGGTTGTAGCTAGTTAATGAAGGTTCTTTTAAACCTTGCAGGCACTATGATCTGGGGAACAACGTTAATAATCAACTTTTTAGGTCAGAGTAAGAAAGGATTTATGTTTATGCAAGAATACTGGGACCATGGACGATGAACTGCAAGACAGGCATGAAGTTGGGGCCAAGGGAGAGAAACAGATCTAACTAATAAAACTAGCTTAGACTCAGGTATGGATAGGAATCATACATACAAACAAAAGATTATAGGTTGCTTTTTGGGTACTTGGTTGCAGATGGGGCCACCAGTACTTCAGGATAACTAGATGATGCTATAGAGAAATCACGTTTGGGGAGGTGGGGCGAAGAGTTTTGGCGGTATTTGGGTATGGTAAAGGCAGTTTAACATAGGTCCTAAACTCAGGTGAGAGGCAAGAACTACAGATTTTTATGGATAGCACTGGAAAGTACAGGTAGGTAAAGCTGCTTAGAAAGTTAATTATTGAAGGTGAATGATAAAACCCTGGAGAACACCAATATTTAGTGGATGAATGGCCAAAGATCAGTTTTTCTAGGTGCATCATGGAAAAGTTCAATCAGCATGCACTTGCTTCCTTTTGTTATGGGTAGTGAAACCTTAGCCGTCGTACCCAAACCTACAAAATATGTAGGAAAGAATAAAAACATAAGATAGGTGACTTCTTGTTTTATTGCTATTACTGACTCTCTAGCATACATGGATGTGATAATTTGGACGTGGCTGAACTTCTATAACCCATCAGAATATCCTGAATGGAGTCTCCTCTGGAGGACATTGAAGTCCCTCCTATCATACCTTTCTGGGTTAAAGGTGATGGAAATAATCTAAAAACTTGTTAGCAGCTGGGTGCAGTGGCTCACACCTATAGTCCCATCACTTTGGGAGGCTGAGGCAAGCTGATCACCTGAGGTCAGGAGTTTGAGACCAGCCTGGCCAACATGGCGAAACCCCGTCTCTACTAAAAATACAAAAATTAGTCAGGTATGATGGCAGGCGCCTATAATCCCAGCTACATGGGAGGCTGAGGCAGAATTGCTTGAACCCGGGAGGGAGGGGTTGCAGTGAGCTGAGATTGCGCCACTGCACTCCAGCCTGGGTGACAGAGCAAGACTGTCTTGGGGGAAGTGGAGGGTGGCAGTGGGGGAAGACAGAAAGAAAAATCAATGTTCAGTGTGTCTTCAAAATGTTTATATTCTTTCAAGGCTCAACTCATTTATATAACTTTATCTAATTAAAGAATTCCATCTCAGGTCCTGTAGCACTTAAACATGTACCCCTCTTTTGGTACTTAAATGCTTTATATAATGTCTGAATTTCTAGTTAGATTTTTCCAATGAAATCTACTTCAAAACTATCTTAGACCTCATTGTATCTCAAGGAAGATACACTGCCTAACTGCTGACTTAAAACATGTTTTAACCTGCTCTTCAGGGGCTCAAGAAAAGTTGACAACTGTACTGGACTGAAGGACTGTTCATAAACTTTGAGCTCAAGAGAAATTATTCTACTCAATTTTCTAAATGCAGGTTTGAGGCAGCTAAATGAACAGCTACGAATTTGCATCAAGAAGCTAAAATTTGGAAGGCAAGTCACTAACTGGGAAGGACTCAGAACAGCAATTATTGTACCTGCTGGAATATTCCATCTTAAAGTTTTAGTTGGTAAACAACAAAAAACAAGTGTATACTGTGAACAAAGAGGTCCTTTTATAATTTAAGTCTCAGAAGTCTGTTAAAACTACAGTAAGCAAAAGCAAATCATGGTTTAATCACTTTTTTGTGGTCTTTTAATAATAATTTTAAAAACCTCTATACCTTCATTAGCAACAACCAGTCAGGCATTACATTTACTAAATGAAGGTAAATAATGGCACAAAATAGAATTTACACATCAGATAGCAGGTTGTCCCATGTCCCATGATTTTCCACTATCAAATAAAAATCTAATGCAGAACCAGAAAAACTATCCAACTTTTTTAACCTCCTTCTACTCCTTTCATTGGAAATGAGGTAGGTACGAGGTACAAGGTGCACTTCAAACTGAGTGAAACACCCGAACCAGGATTTTTCTTACATAGGCAATTAAACTACTGCTTGTTTCAAATTTCCCTTTAGTTGGGTGGTAACCTGGAGCAATTTCTTCATAGTACTATTAAATATAAATGGTGAGCTTTCCAACTAGATCCACAAGTAGTTTAGACACCAGAAGTCAACTACAACTGAAATACTTTAGAAACCATGAATCCACTACCCACATTAACCCCACACCACCCAAAGTGCTCTAGAAGACCTTATTACCAAATTGTTATTTTCCTAGACACACTATTTGACAGCTGACACTCTGCTCTTAAATCACTCATTTCCATGGCTTCCAACTCATCCCTCAGTAGATGTCTCAAACATATTTTAGTTTAATGATTTCCCCATTTTTCAGTCATTGTCTCTTTCAACCGTTGTCTCTTCCTGTTTTTCTACTTGTAAACACCCTTACCTGGCCATTTCACCATCATTACATTATTTGGATGGAATTATCAGGGACATAGTTCTAAGTATGGTGAAGAAGGGAAAATCATTAAGTAGAAAGAACAGATTTCTCATATTATGTAGTAGGGAATGGTATGTTTTAACAATTATTAGAATGTATAGTATTCCGACCTTTTTCAAACCAAGTGGAGTTAGTTAGACAAACACAGGCTAAGATTCCAGTGATACTGTGATCTTTACATTCAGAAAAAAAAGACTATCTAACTAAGAGAATGCTTCATAAATGCATCTATCCGTTTTCCTGAACCCAGGAGTTAAAAAAATCTGAGTGTCTGCAGTGTAGCACAAATATGCATTACAAACATGTTAATCATTTTGTGCTTATAAACACCACCTTCAGAACTAGTAATACTTCTGGCCGGGGTGGGTCACGCCTGTAATCCCAGCACTTTGGGAGGCTGAGGCAGGCAGATCACGAGGTCAAGACATCAAGACCATCTTGGCCAACACGGTGTGAAACCCCATCTCTACTAAAAATACAAAAAAATTAGCTGGGCATGGTGGCACACGCCTGTGGTCCCAGCTACTCGAGAGGCTGAGGCAGGAGAATCACTTGAACCCAGGAGGCGGAGGTTGTAGTGAGCCGAGATTGCACCACTGCACTCCAGCCTGGTGACAAGAGCAAGACTCCATCTCAAGGGGGGGAAAAAAAAAAAAAAAAAAGTCACAACTAGTAACACTTCTTTGTTTTCAAAAGGCAAGCTATTTTTGTTAGTCTTGGCGCATTTTCTTGCAGGAAGATGATGTTGATGTTAGGCCTGCAAAAAAAAGCGAGGCTCCATTTACTCACAAAGTGAATATGAAAGCAAGATTTGAACAAATGGCTAAGGCAAGAGAAGAAGAACAACAAAGAAGAATTGAAGAACAAAAGTTACTACGAATGCAGTTTGAACAAAGGGAAATTGATGCAGCACTACAAAAGGTACCAGGTTTACATATCCTTTATTTTCCAAAGATGCCCTCTTAAAACCCATAGTTTAATTAGGTGGGTTAAAAAATGTTTTAATAGCTTTCTTTCAAGTCACTAGAATGTATTTTTTTTTTTGAGATGGAGTTTCGCTCTGGTTGCCCAGGCTGGAGTGCAATGGCGCACTCTCAGCTCACCACAACCTCTGCCTCCTGGGTTCAAGCAATTCTCCTGCCTCAGCCTCCTGAGTAGCTGGGATTATAGGCACGAAACACCACAACCAATTAATTTTTTATTTTTTAGTAGAGATGTGGGTTCTCCATGTTGGTCAGGCTGATCTTGAACTCCTGACCTCAGGTGATCTGCCCACCTCAGTCTCCCAAAGTGCTGGGATTATAGGCATGAGCCACTGAGCCCGGCCAGGAATGTATTGTTAAGTACACTTTGCAGTAGGCATACTTGTATGTTTGTTACTTAAAAAAAATTTTACTTCAAAATTGTTACTAAATCGCTGCCCTGAAAATACTGTATTATAAATGCCAACCTGAATACATTTATTTTAACACAGAAAAGAGAAGAGGAGGAGGAGGAAGAAACTAGCATCATGAATGGCTCCACTACTGAAGATGAAGAGCAAACCAGAACAGGAGCGCCATGGTTCAAGAAACCTCTTAAAAACACGTCAGTTGTAGACAGTGAGCCAGTCAGATTTACTGTTAAAGTAACAGGAGAACCCAAACCAGAAATTACATGGTGGTTTGAAGGAGAAATATTGCAGGATGGAGAAGACTATCAATATATCGAAAGAGGAGAAACTTACTGCCTTTACTTACCAGAAACTTTCCCAGAAGATGGAGGAGAGTATATGTGTAAAGCAGTCAACAATAAAGGATCTGCAGCTAGTACCTGTATTCTTACCATTGAAAGTAAGAATTAGTTACTTTTTATCTTTTATTCTATTAAATTTTTTTTCCTTAAAATCATTTTCTTCTTCTCTTTTTTAGCTGATGACTACTAGCTCCCCTCCCCTCTTCCTGGAACTTTCTCTTTCACTCCAGCTTTCTTATTACATCCATCTTTTCTGTGGCGGGGCCAAAAAAGGAAACCAGGAGTGCCATTATGTTGACTTCTTACTCCTTTACATAAGTCTTCAAAACACAGCTCATCTAAAGAATGCCTTCTTCTTTTCCACATGAACATCAGATTTATCACCTATTATGCAGTAACAGTCGATAAAATGTACTTAATTGTGGGGGGTGGGGTAGGAAATTACTCTATTCTATCAGAACCTATTATAAAGGCTGTGTATTTCCCATAGACGTTTACAACAACTATTAAAAAAAAAAAACCTACGTAAAATATATTATTTTGCATGAATGTCATTTCTGAGCTTTTTACACCTAAAATTAGGTTGAAACAGCTAATTCATTTGGAACCTATCAATTTGAGTGGGCTTTTTTCTTTAGTAGCATATCATTTTGGTTGTTGTAGTTTCCGTCTTTCTGAAGCAGATATACTGGGATTGGAGTGGGCTGGGGAGGAGTGATACTCCTTTCACAGGAAAGTTGGAACATAGAGAAAAACAATTTAATAAAGGACTTTTAAGAAACACTGCCTATACAGTGTTGAGTGTTGGGGATATTACACGCTATTTTTCAAACATATGTAATATATTAAGCAAATTTATGTTGTGATCTTGCCTGAACAGATTATATTTTAATGAAAAACTTTGTATTAATAATTCATGCAAGAGAAAACACTTTCAGCATAGTCCAACGTTTCAAGATCAAAGTGTATTAGATTTAAGGAAAAAGTGGCACAACCTTCAATTTAAAATTCTAGTCTTTAAAACAAGTTTGTAAATAATTAGCTATTATGTTCTATTAAGTTGTTTTATATTTTAATTTTCTGGAATACAATTTTATTTTACAATGTGAACTCAAATAAAGTAACTTCTGTATTTAAAAGTCTTATTTCTGTATTTTAAGACTTGTGCAACCAGATGTTACCCCTTTATAATTAAAACTTTTTTTCTTTTTTGAGACAGAGTCTTGCTCTGTCGCCAGAGTTAGAGTGCAGTGATGCAATCTCAGCTCACTGCAATCTCCGTCTCCCGAGTAGCTGGGACTACAGGCGTGCACCACCACATCCAGCTAATTTTTAGTATTTTTAGTAGAGATGGGGGTTTCACCATGCATTAAAACTTTTAAAAATGGTCTTTTCTCACAGTAAACATTAAAAAAAACCCAGTCAAGTAGAAAATTTTACCAATATATGTATAAAAAACACAAAGCACTTCCTTAAAATACTCATCAATGTACATTTATTTATTGAGGAAACCATAATGAATACAAAATTACAGCAATCATGTGACCTTTTACATACAATGTCATTAAAGCAAACTCTAAACCACAGTTTGTAAAGTATTCAATTTACCTCAAGTCCAAGCTGCATCTCCCTAAGACACTGTTCCCATCACAGTAGCCATTTTAAGCCAATCTTCTTTTTACACACGGGTAGTTTCTGTAGAGAACATTTTTCTCAGGACGAAAATGCATCGAGCATGCATAAGAAAAAATATATATATATGTGCAAATACAATTAAGAGTTTTTTCTATAGGGGTATCACTGAAGAAAATAAAACCCTGGGATTCATTTGCTTATTAAAAGCACGAATTTTAAAAATCCCTCAAAAGTTTATATTGTGGCAAGAAAAATGAAGTCACTAACTCAACAAAAAAATAAGGTTATTTTCAGAGCCAAAATTATCTTTAATTAGGTATTGTTAAAATGCATTTTAAAATGAGGCAGAATTTGCAGAAAATAAAAACAAGACATCCTCACTGATTAGTAAACTCTACATCATTATTCTACACAACAGATAACTTTCTAAGTAGAGCTGATTTACTGGCAGAGTATTCAAACAAATAAAATGCTATCACTTCTGAATTACTCCCCTTTCCCTCTGAAGGTACTCTGCTATTCCTACCCAAACCCACCCTTATGAATTAACTACCAAGATAACTTGTTTAAAGATATATTTTATAATGTTTAGAAACAACTAGTATCAAATTACTAGTTTTAGTATTAAAAGCATTTTTGATATTAAAAAAATAAAACTATACTTCTCATTTCTAAAAGAAACATCAAACCACAGAATTCTAAGTATCACCACACTAAGCTATCTTAAAAAAATTAAAAACATTGTCAAATTTTTGTTTAAGTGTTAAATAAGTCAGTTCAATTTCAGTCTAAACTAAACATTGTTTCTTATACTAATATCCAATGCATTCAAATCAACTGGCTCACCTTTTCTGCTTTCCATTTATTTCAAACTTAAGATCAGCGTCATATAAAATAATGCTTATAGTATCACTGAAGGCTTACGGTAATGAATAAAAGAATTCTTATGAGACAGAAACAATGCCCCAATATCTATTATCATTCATCTATCTGTATTTTTTTTAATAAAAATGCAATCTACAACTAACCAAACTCAACAGGCTCTTAAGTTTCAATGAGCCTCTTTAATTAGCAATCTTATAAACCTATCATTGAGTATTAAAACATACATACACATGAATGTGTAGTAACTTATGTAACTTAAGAAATTTAACAGTTCATGGAACATTTAAGATCAAGTGAATAGCACTTTAAAATGAAAAGTGATCAAAAGCAGGTACATTACACCCTATACCATATGTATGGGAATACATTTCATATTTCTCAATTATGATTTGCCAATTTTACCTTCTACATTGAGCCCTTCTATGGTCCATGCTCATCGGCTCACCAATGGCATACACTCAAAGGATTCCTCTTTATGGGTAACTATCTCAGGACCTGATTTTATGAGCTATGATTTGGTGCTTGCAGCATCTTCAGCACTGTGTGTGAAAATGAAGGCAGTATTTTTGAATATTTTTCTTTGTTGCAGAGATAAGCAGGAGTTTTAAAAGGATCAGCACATTTTAGAAATAGAATAAACAAAACTGATAAGATGCTGCTTTCATACATTCATCTTAACTCAAAATAGTTACCAGTTAAAATCATCTATAAAAACACACAAACATTTTAAACTGGCAAGAAAAATTAAATTAACGCAGCGTCAGTTATTAAAATATTATTAAATCAGAAAAATACTTGTTGCTACAGATTATGAAAGGTTATTTGCTATACAGTTAACATTTCACTGATGCACATGCCTTTTATCAAAACATACTGCCTTATAACTTTCTTTTTCAGCATATAACTTTTGTCTAAGAAAAAAACCATAATAAAATTCTAACCCATAATATCCTTACTGAATTATTATAGTTTAAGAATAAGAAAAAAAAATAAAGAAATTATAGCTTTGGAGGGCAAAGAAATTTTCTGTCAATCATATAAAACAGATTGTGAAGGCTGTTGAAGTTTCTAAACAAGTGATTTCCTAAATCTTGAAAACTGTGTAATTGTCCTTTCTTAATCTTAACACTTCTATATTTGGGAAAAAAATACAAAAAGATTTGGATGTAGTTCAATTACTGCAGCAATCTACTCATCATTTTCTTGTTTTAATAAAAAAAAAAGTAAAATAAAAAACATTACCCAGAAATGTAAACAGTTGGTTTAACAACTTACAGACTTTCCACTAAGATGGTAGCATAAAATAACAAAATACATTTTGGGGAAGCAGTAGCAGATTGCCTTTGAATACACAACCACAAAAACCTCACAGGGACAACATTAATGTACTGAAATATTTATTTATATATGTCCTTAGGTTGTGCTTACCTGGTGCTTTTTGCAGCAGAACCTAAGGTGGAAGGTCTGGGAAGGCACTGTGAAGTATAAATAATTGCACTGTTTGCAATTAATAAAGATTTTAAACCTTAAATGAATAAAAATCAACAGCCTCCAATTTGTGAGTTATGATACTGAATTCAACTGAACTACTTCCTCAGTTCAATTAATAAATGCACCACTTTCCTAAAAGGTCATCTATAAAACAGTATCATGCAAAATACTGTAATTGTTCACATCAATACCCTACTCTTAAAGATAACAGACAGCTAACTCCTTAACTATTAAACTTCAAACCAGAACTCTATATCCCGATCTAAATAAGGGTAAGGGAAATCACTCTAGGTTATATAAAACAATGAAAAACATTTCAAAATATCTACAATGAACTGTACACTGTACTGCTATTTCCATTCTGCAGGTAATCTCAACATTTATGTCCTTGCATTTCTTCCTTTAAAGTATATTTGAAACAACAAATGGTGCTCCCCACCAATGACAAAATACATATTTATGAAATGTGTTAAAATTGCTACATTGCTCATTATTTGCAAACTGAAATCCCTGTCTGATACATTTCAAGATTTTCATATTAAATATAGAAGATATGCATATTTTACACTGAAAAACAATATTGTAGGAGCACCGGTGAATAATACTATTCAACTTTGTTAAGTATCAGTTTTCTTTAGCTATAGCTAAAGCACATTAAAAAAATACTTACCCATTAAGCTCACTTTAAAAAAAAATACAGAACTATGTATTATTCTATGTTAAATTAAGAAGCAGTTATGGTTTTCCAAGATATCAGCACTGTATTCCAACATAATATTCACACAAAGTATGGCATTTGCATTATGTGGAACATTGACAAAAAGATACTGTTGCAGTTCATCAATTTGTCATTCTGATGTACTTACAGTGCAATGCTCCTTGAAGGAACACAATCAAGGATGATACACAGCACAGTCCTCCTCACCCCTACAGAGCTAGTTCTATACTGGCTGGATCAAACCTGCACTTCAACAGACAATGGCAAGACAGACTGTATTTGCATGTAGTCTAATATATTAATATGCAAAGAGCCAACAAATACGCAAAGAGTAAAACAATGGATTTCAACAAAATATCAGAACTTCAGCATGAGTGTTAAAAGAGTAATAAAATGATTTCAAGTACATAAAAAAATTAAGTTGATTCAATGATTGGACTTGTGCATTTACAAAACAAAGCTTATCTATACTGCATAAAGAAAAAAAAAAAGCTTGAACGTTTCCATACCCCATTTATGTTTCAATGGCAGATGCAATGTAGCTATACTTTTTGCACACTATTCACTTGTCTAGCCTAAATTTAGAAAGAAACACACTAATATTATATACATTGAAAGAGTTGCTTTACATGGAAAAAAAAAACTGTTCTTATTAGACTACTCATATTCGCTATCTGTAAACTGTTTAAAATTAGTTATGCCGAAACAGTCTTGGAAATCAAGTATTATCAAATTAAGAACAGAAAGGTTAACTGTTATAGCAGCAGTACAAGTCTGAAACAGTGGTCATGTATAAAAGGAAATTTCACTGTTAATGCAATGGAAGTATGCCAAAAGATCATTGTACACACATGCAGTTTTTAATCAAACAGAAGGAAAAAAAAATAAAGATATCAGGATTACTTGTGCTGAAAGAGCCAAATACAACAAATGGAAAAGATCCTCCAATCTACCACTATACTGCAAGGGGGGAAAAACATGCCAGTGTTTAAAAACTCAGTATTTCATGGGGAAAGCTTATATATTTGTGTATATGTATCTTAATTTATCATTGCTAAGAAATTATGAATCTTTTAAATACCCACATATCCAACTTACCGACACAGGAGGTTTCATATCATTTATTGTAAAGCACAAAACAGGCATTTTAAAAGTGAAAGTATACATTGAAAAAGTACATTTATATCACAAAGCATCAACCACATAATAATTGCAAATACATTTGCTGGAATGTGTACATCTACACTAAATACTAAAAAACAAACCAATTTTCATTTCTACACAGAAATATTAACCTCCTATCAGTAGTGATAGATATTTTGTACATTTTCAAAAAAAAAGAAAAAAAAACACTATTTTAAACCAAAAACAAAATTAAGATCTTCATCAAGTCGTCTGCATCCATATATTTAACAAAGGTTTTTTTCCCCCACACAATGAAGCAAATACTGTATTGTCCACTTCTTATTATTGGCCCTGTGCAGAAGAGATACATAAGAAATACACAAAAAGTTAAAGAAAATCCTTGAAATGGAGCTAATTCAGGAGTGAATCCTTTAAGAAAGAAAAACTGGTTAATATAAATGGTGGTGGCTTCCTGAATGATTTGCAAATCCCTGGGGGAAGAAAATTTATTTTTAAAATCAAAGGCATTGTAGTAATATTCAGCACTCAGATGCCGGAAAGCATTATTAAAAAAAAACCCAAATAATACATGATAGTACTTCAATTCAATTAGATAGTTACACTTCGCCAGAGAAAAATTTAAAAGGCAAACATACTCCCAAACAGACAAACAGTAAACATGCAAAAAACATGACTGAAGTAGGAATCAACAAATTAGCAATTATATTATACCTGAGGTGCTGGAGGATGCTGTGGCATTCCCTGGGGACTTGTCTGGGCATAGTAGGCTGCTTGTTGTCTATAATACTCAGCCCAAGCTGCACTATAATCTGGCTGACCACCTGGAGGAGCCCCAGTTGGAGCAGGAACTGCTTGACCTTTGGAAAAAAAAAGAACTTTGTTGCTGTAATCACAATTAAAAGCCCCAAATAATCTCATTTCTAATAAAAACAATACCTTGCTTCTTGTAATATTCCTCCCAAGCCTTTGAATAATCTTGTGTCTGCCCTTGTTGACCTAAAAAAAACCCCCTAAATTTTAATACAAAATTGCATCCACTGTAAGTACAGGTTATAAGACAAAACCACAGAGAGTCAGAATTGCTCCTGTTTTATTTAAAATATTCATTAGTAGTGTCAGGAAACTACTCTGCCAAAAAAAATGAAAAACAAAAAACCTCTTTCTTTTTGCCTTATAATTAATCATAACTTTTAGTTAGTTCTAGAGCATCATTATTAGTAAAAAACAGAATCAACCCCAAAGCCACACTGCTTTAGCTAAGGAAGGTAAAAAATTTAGGCATAATCTTGATTCAATTCTAGAATTACAAAAAGAACATTTTTGAAAAACAAAAAAGCCCATTTAAAGGCAAGGATATAAAGACTTTATTATTTTAATAAAGATCTAGCCAAGACTTTTTCCTGATTAGTAACCTAGAAAGTATATACATATATAATATATATTATTATATATATAATATATATATAAAATATATATATACACACAAAAACTAGTAATAAGATGTTTAAAGTATTAATAACGTATTCCAACTACAACACAATGTTATTAAAAGTAACCTGACAGGGAATAAAGAACAAGATCAATGAAACGTAAGTCAGCTTTCATGATCATGTCTTTTTCCAAGTAGACTGACTTTGCTGAATTAAGAGAATAAAGAAATGTAACAATGAAATGCAATGGATGAATCTTGAAGATATTCTGAATCAAACAAAACACACAAACGACAAAAGACAGATTCCTGACAACTATGGAAATTTAAATACAGTCTTTAAATAAACTACAGAATTTATTTTGAGAAAGGGTCTCACTCTGCTGCCTAGGCTGGAGTGCAGCAGTGCAATCATGGCTCACTGCAGCCTCGACCTCCCAGGGTTCAGGTGATGCTCCCACCTCAGCCTCTAGAGTAGCTGGGACTATAGGCCCACCATGCCTAGCTGACTTTTTTCTATTGTTTTGTAGAGATGGGGCTTTGCCATGTTGTCCAGGCTGGTCTTGAACTCCTGGGCTCAAGTGATCCACCTGCCTTGGCTTCCCAAAGTCCTGGATTACAGGAATGAACCACTGTGCCCAGCCATTGAGTGTATTTAGAGCAAATTGTCTTGTCTGCAACTTACTTTGAAATGGTGCATACACAAAAAACATACATATAAAGCACATACGTCAAACTTTTAAAAAATGATGAAGCTGAGTGGTGCCTTATTTTCCCAATTTCTGAAGGTAATTTTCTAAATAAAAAATTGAGAAGAAAATGTGTTTTCCTATTCAGTTTCTTTACTTGAACACTATTTTATTTAGCTTGTAATTCACTTGGCTTTGTGAAATAATTACCATAGACAAAAATACTGGAGCACGAACACACAGGAAGCTGTTTTTATGTTTGTAGGATGTTGCCAACAAGACCAATTTCACAGTTTCAGAAAGCAGTCTATCACCATTGTAAAACAGGTCACAGAATCAAAGCAACTGACTGAGTAAGAATTTAAGACTTTAAAAATGATTCTTTAAAATTGCATGAAAAAACACTCTTTTCTTGGGTAACAGAGAACTCTCATATACTATTAAAAATTCTCATATTTTCCTGTTTTCTATAAATAACTCTTAATTTAAGCAAATCTGAAACAGGTTTCAGTATTTTAAAAACTGCCAAATACCCCAGTCTAACAATAGCAATAAAACCATACGTCGTCTCTTATGAGCTGCACACTTGAAACCAAACCTGATCAAGGTAGCAATTTTCTTCAGGTTTTAAATCCCATTGTAAGAGTTACTCATTTTAGAGGCAAATTAACAATGTAAGATGGTAGAAACAGGCATATGCATCAAGAAAATTCATCAATGTTCTCTTAAAAAAACTGCATCCCCTGCAAACTCCTATATCCCTGTGGAAAGTTAATAGTAAACACTTTAGACTTTAGAAAGAAATACTTTACACTTTAGGAGAAAAACCAAATACTTGGTAAATAAGTTGTCCAATCTTAAAAGATGTTCAAAAAAAGCTTATTTCATTCCTTCAATCTAAAGGGCAAATGCGATTTATTTTGCCCAGCTGAAGCAGAGAAGGAACTCTTTCCCTGCCCCTTCAAGAATGTACTTCCTTATCTTGCTCCTCTTATTACTCTCTTTAGTTACTAGATTCTTTGGTTTTGTTTTGAGACAGGGTCTTGCTCTGTCACTGAGGCTGGAACATAGTGGTAGTGACGCAATCAGGCTTAGTTACTGTTTGATGCCAGATAGTTCAATCTATACTTCAGTTGAACATTATCTAATATTTATTACAGTTTTATAATTATAATGTATAAAGTTTAACCTCAAATTTCTTTCATCCAAAAGAAAAGACTTGCTCTAGAGTTAGCTTGTAAAATTCTGTTAGAGCCCAAGAGCCAGCCTTGCTTGAATAGAATTTCACTCAGTTGTCTTCCTACACACCTGTACCTTTCCTACAAATCCTCACTCTACCCTCTTTTAGGCTTAAGGTACCAGATTCTTAACGGTTCAGTCTACCACATCAGTCCTTATCGTAAGGGCCTTCCTTAAGTAAAACGTTTCCCAAATGTCTTTACTTCTTCTCCAAACAAGAGTTACTCCTTTCTACTTTGAAACCCTGTTTGTTCTCTTAAGGGTCTCTTATAAAAAATCCCTCTACTCTAGTGTCAAAAACACTCGTCTCTAGATTGCTGCCATTCCTTGTAACTCCCTTTTAAAACTCTGAAATCTTATCAAGATTTTCTCTACTTGGGAGGCTGAGGCAAGAGAACTGTTTGAACCTGCGAGGCAGACATTGCAGCGACCTGAGATCGTGCCACTGTACTCCAGCCTGGGTGATGGAGAGACTCAGTGTGGAAAACAAAAAAAAATTTCTTGGTTTGGTGTTATCCTGGGGAATTTAGAATTGTTTTAAAAAATAAAACTAATTTTGGAAAACTTAACCCACATCTGTTTTCAATAGTTCATTTTTATTTTTTAGTAAATAAGCAAATAATGACAAATAAAAGTCTATAAATGGAGTTTTCTGTTTTTAACAAGAAAAACTGAAATTAGGCTCCAAAAGCTGTGACAACCTGCCAAGTTTGGCGAAGAGGGCACTAGGATGAGGAATGAGGAAATCTAAAGTCCTAGAAAATCTTACCCCTGTCACTGGAAAAGTCAGTAACAGAGTACGCTTTGAGATAAAGATGCGTATCTCCCTATTTTATTATTTCCTTTTTTCTTCCATTTAAGAAATGTGAAGATTGAACCAAGTTTTATGCTTTATGGTTTCTTATTCATGGTAAAAAGATCCTGATGATAGGTAAGGTACCTAGAAGAAATTAAAGCAGTTGAGCAGCTGATCCTTTACAAGAAGAGCTTTTATAGAAAAAGACAAATTGACCCCGTAGCTAGCATAATGACAAATGCTCATCAAGAACCTGACTAAATTACCTAGCATTATTTTCTTATTAAGATATACATATGAGGCCAGGCGTGTTGGCTCACATCTGTAATCCAAGCACTTTGGGAGGCTGAAGCGGGTGGCTCACCTGAGGTCAGGAGTTCAAGACCAGCCTGGCCAACATGGTGAAACCCCATCTCCACTAAAAGTATGAAAATTAGCTGGGCATGGTGGCGGGCGCCTGGACTCCCAGCTACTCAAGAGGCTGAGGCAGAAGAATCACTTGAACCTAGGAGGTAGAGGTTGCAGTGAGCTGAAATCCTGCCACTGCACTCCAGCCTGGGTGACAAATGCAAGACTTCATCTTAAAAAAAAGTACATACATGAGGGACTTGCCCAACTGATCTATTTTGCTCATAAAATTAACAGGGTGAGGGTTGGCGCAGTGGTTCACGCACGTAATCCCAACAGTTTGGGAGGCTGAGATGGGTGGATCACCTGAGGTCAGGAGTTTGAGACCAGCCTGGCCAACATGGTGAAACCCTCTCTACTAGAAATACAAAAAATTAGCTGGGTGTGGTGGCGGGCACCTATAATACCAGCTACTTGGGAGGCTGAGGCAGAATTGCTTGAACTCAAGAGGTGGAGTTACAGTGAGCTGAGATTGTGCCACTGGACATCAGCCTAAGTGAGAGAATGAGACACCCCTCTCAAATAAATAAATCAAATCAACAGGTGATTGTTGTAGTATTACAGAAAATCACACAACAGAAAAAGTGGGGTAATGAGGTTCTTTAGTCATACAGCATTATTATGTAATAATATTTAATTAAGTTATTTCTATGCCATGTTTCCCCACAAAGGATTCAAAACCATCTAGCACAGTATCTCTAACTGGCAGGGAAATGGTAAAAAATAAATTAAAGACAAGGTGAAATGTCTTCCCTTAACAATAAAAATTAGAATTGAACACACCTACTCAGTTTTAGCAAGTAAAAGGTAAAAAGACTAAACAGTAAATGTATTAATGGCCATATTACAAATAATCAATAAGGTAAAATAAAGCACAGAACCCAAACTCATTCCTCAGTAATTAACTAAATCCATTAACAGGCCTTTGTTTTTACCTACTTAATAATAACTAGGGACCATATCTAGGCACCATCACCCATTGAGAAAACAGAAGTTGAAGCTACTGATTTTTAATCTGAACATGTGACCAGGTCTCACTACGCTGCCAAGGTTGGCTTCAACCTCCTGGGCTCAAGGGATCCTTCCATTGTTAGCCTCCCAAGCAGCTGGCATCACTGCAAATGGCTCATGCTGAAGTATTTTTAAAAAGTGATGCTATTTCATTAAAGTTAAGTTGATTAGAACTCCTGACCACTATGTTGTCAGGGCATGATTAATAGCATCCCTATTCATTCTAAAAAGGATCACAGTTTAGAAAATAAATTATGTAACCAACCTTAACCAGAGTATGCTGTTTTAAGTTAAAAGTTTCTTTTTGCAGAATTTTACCTACTACATATCTGCCCAAGCTAAGTCACAAGAACATAAATTAATCTGTTATCGCCTCAGAAATAGAAGGAACATGATTCTCCTAAAAAACCATTGTAAGAGGATAAACATTTTTTTCTTTCTTTAAAAAGAAACCAGTTATGCAGAACATCGTTATCATCAGGTATATGTAATTTTACACCTAGAAGATTAAAATCATCACCCTTCTAGAAATTTCTCTTTCTGTAGAGAATAAGAAACATTCTTTGGCAAAAAAAAAATTGAAATTTACAATTTACATTGAGAATCACAAGTAGACCATTATCTTATGACAAAACTCTACCTATAGATTCTTTTTCTGCTAGTGAAGGATAGGCAACTTTACCAATTTAGCTTTCATTTGTGACATCTAGCTGTAATATGTGATAATTTCAAATGACTAAGAGCAAAAGCAGCTGAAACATAGTGATCTGTCCAGAAATATAATATCAGGTTCCAAATGGTCCCTAAAGAGACAAATTTGTGAGACAAGCTTGAGACCCAGACCTTCTTGGAAGCCAAATTCTGGTTCCATCACTTAGTAGTTTTGTAACTAAGTTTTGTACTGTTCCTAATCTGTATATGTGAAATATCAGTAAAGACACAGTTCTCTTCCTTCACAGCAGTTTGTAGTTTGCAAATTACTTAACAAACGTACCCTACCCATTAGCATATAATAACTGAAAGGGCAGTACTCCTAGCTAGTATGCCCATAATTGTAGTCTCAGAATCTATCACTATGCTTGGCATGTAGTATATGCTATATAGTTGCTGAAAGAACATGCAAATGTTAAGTAATTTACTTTCCATCAATGCAGGTTAATTCTTACCTGCTTATTTTGCAGCAAAAATAATGGTATCACACACCATCAATTATTGTTTGACACACTAAAATCTAACCTTATGCCATTTAGACTGATAATACATGTAACTGTCATTGTCTAAAGTGTCGTAATGTCCAATATTGTATGTGCCAGTGAGGAAATTTCTAGTTTCAATTCATAACTGGTTGACAAATGCAATTAGAAATAAGAAGACTTCCTTGCTATGTAACCACAAATTTAAAACTATCATTTGCAACTGTCTTGATATGTCTACAAGTCCAGTGATTTTATTCAATTATTTTCTTCCTGAAGGTTTTAAAAGTTAATAAATGGATGAAAGTCATCTAAGGTAATACAAATATGCTTTTAACAAATCTCCAACATTCTAATGTATATTTACTAAGTGTTTCAACTTAATTATGTATTTTCAAGAAATGTATAAAACATACCCATTTTCTTGTAGTATTCTTCCCAAGCCTTGGTATAATCAACCTGTCCAGCTGGGGCTGGATTCTGCTGATCTCCTTATTCAAGCAAAACAAAAAAAAAGAACAGAATTAAAGTTTTTAAAAGACAATTTTAGGCGTTTCCTTCTGATCCTTGGGTGTAGCAGCTGGCAGGTGCCTGTGATGTGACAGTGAGGGTAGGAAGGAGGTACTCTGTGGTAGTGGCATTGTTACTGGTGCCAAAGATAAAAGGTACTGCGGGTACAGAGGTGGTGGACAGAGAAGAAAACCAAACTATCTGGAAGACTGGTTATGCTAAACATATAAGTAAATGTTTATTAAATAAGGAAATACACTGAGGATACCAGGTTTCTCAGCATTTCTAAGTACAAAAAAGGAAAAGGCTTGAAAACCCCAAAACGCTGAAATGGATGTGGTGATATGAACACAGTTTTAAAAAATATATACAGATATCAATGTTTATGTATTTTTTAGTATGTATATGTGGGTATGCATGTATGTAAATGTATTTCCCAGCTCTGTTGAAAGAAGCTAGAAGCAATGACACCTCAGTAGCAACAAGCATACTCAGTCTTGTTTTGAACTACCATATTCTACTAAAAGGAATCAGAGCTCCTCGAAGCAATGGCTGACTCAAGGGCTGGAGCCCGGAAAGCAAAAAATAACAATCTTACTGCGCCAGACAGTAAAGTGCTTACAAGAATGACAGATATTTCAAAACGATACAGGTACCACCCTGAATATACTCCCTGATTGGCCAATTCAGGATACTCTGATAATCAAAATTATAAATACTTTAAAAATATAACCTATTGCAAAAAAAAAAAAAACAGAAATCCACCATTATGTAAAGAATGTATCAAGCTGATTTACTGATTTGGAGGGCTGTATGATGATTATATAATTTTGAAGAAGTATCCAACAGGGCATCATGTCTACAGTTTAGTCTTAAATGATTTATTTCAGAACTAATTATACTGGATATAATTAGTTTCCTTCAGAACTAATTGTAATGGATAACTTAAATAAATACACACAGACACAGACATATGATACAGATGGTAAGAGTAAACAAGGGGATAAAACATTAACAGCTGAGCTATCTGGGTGCTCCTGGTATTGTTCTTACAACTTTTATGAAAGTCTGAATTTTTTTTTTTTTGAGACACTGTTTCACTCTTGTTGCCCAGGCTGGAGTGCAACAGCAGAATCTCAGCTCACCACAACCTCTGCCTCCCAGGTTCAACTGATTCACCCGAGTAGCTGGGACTACAGACATGTGCCACCATGCCTGGCTAATTTTTTTGTATTTTTAGTAAAAACGAGGTTTCATCATGTTAGTCAGGATGGTCTCAATCTCCTGACCTTCTGATCCACCCACCTCCGCCTCCCAAAGTGCTGGGATTACAGGCGTGAGCCACCACGCTCGGCTAGGAAGTCCGAAATTACTTCCAAGCAACAATTTAAAAAAGGAAAAGTCTGCTTTAATAATAATTAAATAATTTTAGAAATTTTAGGTATTATACAGTGATCTACTTCATACGTAATTCCAAACACACGTTTTGACTTTCACATATAGTAAGTTCTTTAGTTACCTTGTCCATTAGTTTGAGTTGTAGTTGGTGCACCTGCAGGAGCTGCTGGTGGTGGCTGTGCTTGCTGTTGGTAATAGTGAGCATAATAAGCAGCCCAAGCTGCTGAATTTGGATCCGTTCCTGCCTTAGCTAGAATTAATAAATGAAAATTCAAGATTTGCTTGTGAAGTCTATAATTCTCTCCCTCTCTCTCTCTCTCATACACACACACACACACACACACACACACACACACACACACACCCAGCTCTCTGGCAAATACACAGTCCTCAAAATTAACTAGAACATTTAAAAAAGTAAATTACAACTTTTAAATTTTCTATTATTTTTGTTATCACCATCAGCTTTTATTAAAGAAAACCAAGGCTCAGAGATCAAATGACTTTCCTAGGTTAAAAAACTACTGAGCAGCATAAGTGGGATGTGAATAAAGGTCTTTTGGCTCCAAATCCAACGCTTTGTCTCAAACCATCCTGTGCCCTTGTTTTTTTCTAAACTGGTTGGTTTCGCCTCAAGCACAAACAGCTCTATTTGGCAGATGACTAAAGAAAAACATTTCTAGGGGCTAACCTGTATAAGAAAGAAACAATTATTTTAGAACAATGAACTTTGTCCTTATTTTCAATGAAAATAAAAAAACCTTTAAAAAAAGGATTAGCCACATTTCATCCTATTTCACATTGAATGTTATCAACTTGATATTATCCTACCTGAAATTCATTCTCTGGAATCTTCAGGATAGTCAAAGCTTAAGTATAGCCTATCATTCAGCATCTTTAACAGTCTGAACCCCTTGGCTTATCCTTTCAATTTCATCCTCACCTCTCCCTCTGCCATATCTCTTCAACACCCAAGCTCTAGCCACAACACAGTGAGTGTACTTTTCAGAAATCACTGTGCCCACGTCTAGGCTTTCAGCTATGTTGTATTTCCTCTACATTGGACTGACCCTCACTTATCTCCCACATCAACTGATTTATGAACAGTTTGAAACCTCTCAATCTTCTAGAAACCAGAAATAACTTGATTCTGTCCTTCCACTAGGAATATCATACAATTAGAACTTTTCAATTTTCTATCATGTCTTCATTCTGAATAGCAGCAATTCTCAGCTGCTTAACAAAGGTTAGTCAAGTTTGAGAAAAAGGAGCAAGCATTTCTAGAAAAAGAAAATTACAAGGTAATATAATTCCAAGGTGTTATTATGACACCCTCCAAGCTTTTCTCAATTGCCCAATGTACTGCTTTTTCTATGTTGAATGTTTACGTATCTCAAGTGTCATTAAATATATATATTTATGTAGATATACTGTATATATGTACATACATTTATGACAGAGTCTCACTCTCTCACCTAGGCTGGAGAGCAGTGGCATGAACTCAGCTCACTGCAACCTCCACCTCCTGGTCTCAATCAATTCTCTGCCTCAGCCTCCTAAGTAGCTGAGATCACAGGTGCCTGCCACCATGCCCAGGTAATTTTTGCATTTTTAGTAGAGACAGGGTTTCATTATGTTGGCTAGGCTGGTCTCCAACTCCTGACCTTAGGTGATCCACCCGCCTCACCCTCCCAAAGTGCTGGGATTACAGCTACAGTAGGTGTGAGTCACAGCACCCAGTCATTATCTGTATATTAATCAAGAAATCTAGGCATTTCACTTGACGCAATGCCTGGAAAAAGAATTTGAAATAAAACACACTTTAGGAAGTGATATTTCTACTCCCGAATGTGTAAACCACACAAAAAAACCAGTCTGTTATGACTAACTAGTATGTAGTAAGAATTTACTAAATATTCACTCAACCCAAGATTCATTTATTTATCACCTTATAGACAAGAAAACAGAAGCTTAGAGGAGTTCAAAAACTTGCTTGACATCTCACAATTAGTAAACTGTAGGACTAGGACTGATCTAGGTCTATTTGACTCTCAAGTCTAAATTCTTGACCACTACACACAAATCCTTAAGACCATTTTTTAAAAAAAAGTTTTAGTTCAGGTAATATTAAAACATTACATTATTCTAATACAAGCAATACCTACCCCAGAGACCCAGTAATCCTTTGATAAATCTGAGCTGGGCCAGCCAGTTGGTTTTAGTTAAATAGTTTACTTCTTGCCCAAAGGCCATGCTGCAATCACATTCACTGACCAGCTTCTACAGTGGTGACTTCACTACTACTCCCGGTGGGAAACTCAACTTGTGATGCAGAGACCACTTCCACTTCTTATTCCCATTATTTTTTCCTCAATCATGCTACCTATCCAATAGTGCTCAAAGACACAATCCTGGCAGATCCAAGTTACCCAATATAAATCCACCCCTTAACCTACTCAAACTCTCAAATCTCATTACTTGCTTACTTATACTATCCCAATTAGCTGACATCAGGGAAAGAAAAGCCCTTTCATTCTCCGAAAAGTATTATATTCTGTACCCAGTGAGCCCTTCTATCATAGTGTTGCTTACGCTGGGAGTGCATTCTTTTGCTATAGAACACAACCCCAACTTTGCATACTCATATCCTAGCACAGCTCAAGTTGTTCCTTGAATTAATGGAAGTTGTGGTTATTTGGTAACTGTCATGACATCATATTCCAAACAGCACACTTCCTATGAAGTTAACAATTGAGCAATTTCATTTACATCAATTCCTTCAAGTTTTTTTGGGATGAACATATCATGTGTAGAAAGTAATCCATAATTGAGTATACCTTCCTTGAAACTACTCCATTGAAAGAGGCCTAAAAAGTAGGTAGCAGGTGAGAAAAAAAGGATCATAAATAAATGTTAATTGGTTTCAAAGAATGACTCTTTGACCAAGATGGAAAGCAAACTACAGGGTATGGAAAAATGCAAGAACAGAACAGGATATAATATATATGCAGAATCCAGATCTGAATACAGAAAATAATTACATGTATTTGGGTTTTAGCGTGCAGTTATTAAACACAGGCCTGATTTTTACTCACATGAAGTTGTCACGGAGAGTACTAGAACTGACAGTGTATCTTATCTGACAATTTGGAAGTTTAATGCACAAATACTTAACACTCTGTTAGACTGTAACATATATATATTTTTAAAGAGATGGGGTCCCATTCTATTGCCCAGGGGAGTGCAGTGGTGCACCCACAGCTCACTACAATCTATAACTTTGAGGCTCAAGCAATCTTCCTATCTCAGTCTTCTGAGCAGCTGGAAGTACAGGTGCGTACCACCCTGCCCAGCTAACTTAAAACAAACTTTTTAAGAGATGGATCCTGCTATGTTGCCTAGGCTGGTCGCAAGCCTCAGCCTCAGTGCCCGGCCCCTATTACATAATTTTGTAAGTGTAAAAACTATTTTTTCATAGATAATGCCACAATTAATACACTACACATTTGACAGCACTGGTTTCTAAAACCTATTGCACTGTACTCTTTCCTGTAGCTTTTAGCTTTTATCATTCTGCTGTATCAACTCATAAGAAAGCCAAATGTAAGCAGAAAGAAGTTCCATAAAAGCAAAGATCATATACATGTCAGTCCTATACAATGAGTTGGCGGCAGTGTCTAACACTGTTGAAAGAGTAAAGTGAGTGAAGGTGATGCATACAAATGTAGACTACTAGAAAATTTAATAATGTAACAGGAGTGAGAAATAATACAGATAACACACAAATGATAAGCATCTTTTACCTGGATCAGGAGGAGCCTGCTGCTGCCAGTGTGGATATGCATTTCCCCATCCCTGGGGAGCGTATGGGGCTGGGGGACCACTGAAAAGAAAAATCAGTATAAAAATACAGTCCATAAACTAGAATCTTTGGGGAAAAGCCCAGAACTAAACCCAATACTTACTGAGGAGCTGGGCCTGGTGGTCCTGGATTATAAGGTGCAGGGTTGTATGGTCCCATTGGAGTTCCAGGCCCTGGAGGCCCAGGAGGCCCATGGGGGCCTGGGACACCATGGGGCCCATGGGGTACAGGTGGCCCTAAAGGATTTACTGGGCCCTACAGAAAAAGGAAGACATAGAAAAATCAGCAAAACAAGTGGTGGTTAAAAAACTCTACAGCCAAATAATCTTCCATTTCTACCCTCTTACATTCACAAACAACAAATTTTAGATTTTCCTTCCTTTCCTCATTCATTTTGCAAAACCTATTTTATCTGCCATAATAATGAGGTATGTAAAATTCACTAAAATCAACGGTAGCAATTAAATACAATTTAAATTCAATTTAAATTAGCAATTAAATTTCCTTTAGCTTGTTTGTGAACAGCAATAGGTCCCATTCTTTTTACAATTCTTACCTTTGTATCCCTTTTTCATTTTAATCACATAAATCAGATCCTCATCTTCAGCTCTTCTCTCTATAACTACTCACCTAATATGAGACAACTATCTTGACAATATATTCCCAAACTGCTTGGGTCTTTTATCAATCGTCTTCTGAACACTTCACTGATAATGTGATAGCTAGCTGGTTCACTATCAAACTAAAATTCACCTCACAACCTATTTCTGTCACTGGAAGCCCATTTAGATCTGTAATTTATATCCTTTTTGGCCTTTCTAGTATCATAAATTTTAATAGTACAAAAATTCTCTTTTTAATTCATTCAACAAATCAGGTTATTTTATATCCTTATCATGCAAGCAGGCCACATCATAACTAATAATGCTTCACTGATTTCTGTTTTGTTAAGCCAACTTGCAAAGACATTACGCTCAACTGTCCTAAAATGCTCCGAGTAGTAAATACAACCAGGTGACATGCTGGACAAAATGCTAACACTACATTTCATTGTCAATTTCTCACTGCAAAGTAGGGAAACTAAACTTCATGACCTTTAAAGTTATTTCTATTAACTTGTCTCTTTAAATCTCCAATTGCTGTCATCTCTCACTTATTATCCATGACCTATTCTTTCCAAGTAGTAAAAATAACACTGAAGAAGTAGCAACTTTTAGGGTTATGTGCCATTCTTTAAGTGATACACATGAACATTCATTTAATCCCTACAACTCTATGAAGTAGATACTATTACCCTCATTTTACAGAAGTAAATCAAGGCACAGAAAAGCATGAGTAAACTTCTCCAAGGTCACACAGGCAGTAAATGATTTACAGGATTTTAAACCCAGGCAACTCGCCTCCAGAGTTCATGCTCTTAACAACCATACCAAATTGCTTCTCTAAAACAAGCTATCTTGTTTCTCCATGAATCCAACAGAAATACTGATCCATGCATGTGAGGCTAACACTGTAAAATCAAAAACCAAGATGTGCTATTCACTCTTTGCCATGGCATCAACCTCTATCATTCCACAAACATCTCATTTTTTGAACAATTAAAATAACTGTCCATACAACAGAACTTACAACTTTTGTGTACATTTTGTAAGCTGTTCCTTACATGTCTTTTGTACTCTATTTTTGTCTTCCCAAGTAGACAGAAACAGTATCACACTTGTTTTGCACCCTATTCACAACATGTCAAATATCAAAAAGAATTTTCCTAGGAAATTCTGATTATTAATAATTTAAGACGCTCCCTGTACACTTTGTGTTAAAAATCCCAGTAAGATACTATCTGCCTCATTTACAAAAAAGCAGTCAAAGCTTTTCAAACTTTTTTGTTCTAACAGAAAACTTTTCTAGAGAAAAAATTTCCACATTTGGCTGTGCATCAGAATCACCAAACATCTATGTAAAATTAGATGCTGGGCCCTATTTCAGACATTTTGTCAGGTCTATCTCTATATATTATGTGTAAGAGTAAGAAGCACTCAAACAGTCTACATTTTAAACCACAGAAAATTTATGAGCCAGTCCAAAAGCTAGGATTTGTGAATTTCTACTGTAGAGTGGGAGATGCATCTGATTTATCTTGTTTGCTTCACTGGGGTTCAGTATAGTAAAACCTTAATAAATAACGAATTCCATTAACTATTTCCTTCAAGTATGTTCCACAATCCTACACCAGCAATAATATCATTCCTGCAGGTAACACTACCCTCTCTTATCTATCCACACTCAAATGTAAGGTTGTTCTCAAAACCTGTAACTGTATATTTAGTAAGGTTATTTTCATTGCTAAAAAATCTACATGTTGTATTGTATGTATCAAAAAATCTACAAATGCAGACTAATACATTTTACTTTGATGTATCTGAATGTCTTATTTAATTACAGTATCAGGGTTTACGCTATAAATTAAAAGTTTAAAGCATACTCACACCAATCTTTTCTTCTATGAGTTGCCGAGCATAATCTATCTGTTGTGGAGTGCCTCGAATTGTAAATAACTTCATGTTAGGATCTGCATTTGGTGGAGGATTTCTCTGAAGTTCTATTCTTGCACCAGACTGTTGGCTTATGCTTTTTATGGTTTCACCTCCTAAAATAAAAAGACAGTAATTCCTCTAAAGGTTTCGAGGATGTACTAGGAGCTATTTAGAAGAAAACGGTCACAATTAAATGGGCTATTAAAAATACAGTTTGGTTAGTACCCTACTTGACAATATTCTATTAAAATTTTTCATTTAATAGTCTACATTTTAAATTTTAGGAAGCATTTCATGCTTCTCCTAAAATACCTTTATATTTACTTAGTATGTTTATACAAAGCCTTAATGTGATTATAACAAAATATCTAAAGAAAACGCTTTTAAAAGCAGTGTAAAAATAAACTAATACACTTATAAATATTCAAATTTTAAAAATATGAGTCAGGAAAAATCAAAATGCACAAACAAAAACATTCAAATCACTTTTTGGGTCAAGACGTTTCTTACACTAATAATTGCCTCTCAGTCCCCTTTCTCTAGAAGCTAGTAAGATTAAATTCCTGCTCTTTATGTAAATATACATGAGATTTTTCATCTATATTTTACTTGTTACACATTAACATAAGAATGCTTTTCGGCTGGGTGTGGTGGTTCATGCCCCTAATCCCAGCACTTTCAGAGGCTGAGGCCAGTGGATCACGAGGTTAGGAGTTCAAGACCAGCTTGGCCAAAATGGTGAAACTAAAGATGGTCTGTACTAAAAATACAAAAATTAGCCAGGTGTGGTGGCAGGCGCCTGTAATTCCAGCTACGCGGGAAGCTAAGGCAAAGAACTGCTTGAAGCTGGGAGCCGGAGGTTGCAGTGAGCCAAGATTGCACCACTGCATTCCAGCCTTGGTAACAGAGTGAGACTTGGTTTCAAAAACAAACAAACAAACAAACAAAATAATGCTTTTCTACTAATATACAGCCAGAGAAAAAGCATTACCACTTGTTTACAACAGCAACAGAAAGTGTCCAGAAAAATGAATGTGTTAAATATTAAGAGTTTAAAATACATTGCCTTTTCCTATTATTAATCCAGTTTTCCCAGTTGGCACAATAAAATTAAATTCCTGTAGTCCACCAGGTGGTCCCATGTTCCAGTTGCCTTGACCTCTACCTCTTCCTCGACCACCAGGTCCGGGTCCACCAGGATTACCAGCCTACAGAGGGAAAGATAAGAAAAAAAGAAAATCAGCACAGAAATACTTCTTTTAGAGATGAACTGGCCCAAATAATCATAAGTAATAACATTTGTGAAAACACAAGAGTAAATAAGGTAGCACTTAAAGCAGTACTTCTTCCTGCTCCAAGATCTTTACCTTAAAGCAATTTAAACTTTCTCCATCAATAAAGCATCATGAAGCAGACTCTGATATAGAGGAAACTTCAGATTTGACGATGGAAAATACTTTTCCATGAAAACAAAAAATGAAAATGTTAACTCTCTATCCAACCTGAACACTTCGAAGAAGGTCTGTAATAATTTCTGCAGCATGTTGACATCGGTCTGGAGGTCCTGTTATTTGTGCTATTCTATCAGGTGTTGTCCCATCATCTTCAAAACAAAGAAACAAAATTAAACAATAAATGTATGTCAAAACTAACTGCTGCAACACTTACAAGATTATTATGTGTACTCACCTGGCTTAAACTGAATTCGAACACCAGCATCATTTTGAATTTTTTTGATCATCTCTCCATTTCTTCCTATTACAATGCCAACAGCAAATCTTGGAATGGGAACCTTATGTAAAAAAGACTAAGCGTTAAGACAGCTGGCCTCTCAGGATTCAAAGTTAAAAAAAGAAGGACTAAAAATAGCCATTTCCCAGACCGGGCAGGGTGGCTCATGCCTGTAATCCCAGCACTTTGGGAGGCCGAGGTGGGCGGATCACAAGGTTAGGAGTTCAAGACCAGCCTCACCAAGATGGTGAAACCCAGTCTCAAAAAAAAAAAAAAAAAAAGCCATTTCTGGAAAATCTGCCTCAAATCATAAAAGTACATACAATGCTATATTTATAGCAAATAGAGTAATAAGAAATAAAATATAGAATTCTGTATTCTCAAGTACAAAGGAGAAATAAAAGGATACAATGTTAGAGAAAGCTACTTAACACAAAACAGAAAGCACTATTATATTTATGCATATTTATCAATTAGCATACAACCATTTCTGAATGAGTAGTTTTACTTACATCTATCCCTTCATTTCCTCCTATTCTTGACCCATACTCATTCCGAACTTCTCTGAAACCACCTTGATCACGAATTAACTCTAACACCATTTCCTTGGCTTGCTAAAGTAGAAAAAGTTAGCTAATTTAGAAAGAGTGTCTCAAAACACTTTAATTATGCATGCATATTTTGCCCAACCCCATTCAACCCAACTCCTTCTTTATAAAGTATAAAGTTAAGTTTACTTGAACTTTATATGGGTCTCCTGTAATCCTAAGAGGTTTGTCAGCACCAGTGTTTTGAGGCCCGTCTTGTATCATAACCATTTTAACTCCAGCCCGTTCCTGTTATAATCATAGAAATAACATATATTAACAAAAGGGAGCAGAAGAAAATGGTCATCAAAACAGACAAAAAATAACCATTTTACAAACATAACCATACCTGAAGCTGTTTAATAGTTTCTCCCCCCTTTCCAATGACTAATCCTGCCTTGCTAGCTGGAATCATGATTTCTTGAACTGCATTTCCCGGTCCATCACCATGATGGAAGCCAGGAGCTGGTCTTCCTTTTTCAACAATCTGGTCCAGTAACCGTTTTGCTGACCTGTCAACATATTTGAATAGTAAGTTGTAGCATATCCAAGCTCATTCAAATAGAGAAATATAAAACAACATAACCAAGTACTCCCATCCCAATTCTGGATTAGGTGCCTTGATGCTAACTAACAATGCTTTTACTTTTTAAATTTTTTTTTGAGATGGAGTCTCACTGGGTCGCCCAGGCTGGAGTGCAGTGGCACAACCTTGGCTCATTGCAACCTCTACCTCCTGGGTTCAAGTGATTCTCATGCCTCAGCCTCTCAAGTAGCTGCGACTATAAATGCGTGGCACCATGCCCAGCTAATTTTTGTATTTTTAGTAGAGATGGGGTTTCACCATCTTGGCCAGGCTGGTCTTGAACTCCTGATCTTGTGATCCACCCACCTCAGCCTCCCAAAGTGTTAGGATTACAGGTCTGAGCCACCGTGCCCAGCCAACAATGCTTTTACTTTTAACTGAAAATTTTTCTAGATATACAATTTTTAAGAGTAGTCCAAAATTTCCAATAAAGAACATTCTAATGCTAAAGTTATCTCAGAATTAAACTGATTCCTCCAAGAACTAAATGATTTAGTTACATTTTTAAACTACCATTTTGCTTACTCATATGCTACAATTATTCATTCAACAAATATTTAGATATCAGATCAGCTATGTGCCAGCTGCTATTCTAGGTAATGCCGTAATAGCACTGAAAAAACAAAGAAACAAAGAAACAAACAAACAAAAACAGGGTTCCTGCTAGAGAGTAGCTTCATTTCATTAACAGGTAAAAATATACAGGGGCTACTTGCTGAAAAATTAAAAAAAAAAAAAAAAAGTAAAAATAACATGTCAAATGAATAGCACATTATTTGGTAAGTGCTATAAAGAAAATCAGGCCAAGCCAGGTATGGTGGCTCCTGCCTGTAATCCCAGCACTTTGGTAGGCCGAGGTGGGTGAATCACGAGGTCAAGAGATAGAGACCATCTTGGCCAACACGGTGAAACCCCGTCTCTACTAAAAAATAATAATAATTAAAAAAAAAATTAAAAAAAATACAAAGGTGGTGCAGGCCTGCAGTCCCAGGTACTTGGGAGGCAGAGGCAGGAGAATCACTTGAACCCAGGAAGCGGAGGCTGCAGTGAGCCGACAGCGTGTCAGTGTACTCCAGGCGCCTGGGCAAGAGTGAGACTCCGTCTCAAAACACACACACACACACACACACACACACACACTCACTGACTCACTCTAGTAAAGGGTGGGGGGGGGCGGGGACTAATAACGCAGAAGGAAGTTCAACTGCAGGCACACTGACCTTCAGTAAAAAGAAAGCGCTGGCTTTAGGCACATGAACACAAAGAAGAGCAATTATCTGAGTACTATGTGAACAGAGAAAAAAATGAAGGTTGGTAGTTTTAATGCTAGGGAAAAACAAAAGCTTCTTATGATTTGCCTTTTTTTTTTTTGAGATTGAGTCTCACTCTGTTGCCCAGGCTGGAGTGCAGTGGCACTAACTCCACCTCCCAGGTTTGAGCTATCCTCCTGCCTCAGCCTCCCGAGTAGTGGGGGGGCGTGCCACCACACCTCACTAATTTTTTTTTTTTTTTTTTTTTTAGTAGAGATGGGGTTCCACCGTGTTGGCCAGGCTGGTCTTAAACTCCTGACCTTAGGTGATCCACCTGCCTCAGCCTCCTAAAGTGCTAGGATTACAGGCATGAGCCACTGTGCCTGGCTATGATTCGCTTCCATTTTTCTCAGTAAATAAGCTTCAGTCGGAGAGAGGTGGGGTTAGATGCTGAAGATTTGGAGGTGGGGACATGGAGTATTAAAGAGCCTTGGAGAGGAGTGGAAAAGTGAATGAACTAGAGAAATGCAGGCAACACAACAGTCCATTTCAGTTTAATGTCTGTGAGTTTTAGGTGTCACCAGTCAACATGACTGTGCATTCTTCTCTAGGTTACACCTGGCTTTGCTCAAGTAGAGACTGGAATAGATATGAAGCTGTTTTCACCATTTTCTGTGTTGAATGACTCAGATAAAGAACCCTAATTGAGAAAGGCATGAGGCATAAACTTCAAAACTTTGAGGAGAGGCGGCAGGGAGACAACAGTGTAAAATAAAACAGTAATGAAGAGCAGAGACAAAATTCAAAGAGTTCTCCTGTTGTTTCTTTGACTTTTAAGACTTTCAAACTTACTGGACAGATTCAGGTGTTCCAGTTAGCATACAGGACCTTTCTGGAAGGCCACCACTATCTACAATTAAAAACAAAACAAAAGAAAACTTTAGGTCAAAAATTAAAGGTAGCATTATTATTACTAGAAACCTAAAAAAGAATGCCAGTTTTCTAGTCACTTTGAAAATATCAAGAGAATATAACATTACCAGGAGCTATCTGTATTTTGCATCCAGATTCCTGTTGTATTCGTGAGATCTGTTCACCTCCTCTGCCAATTACTAGTTAAAAAAAAAAATTTTTTTTTGATTGAAAGATTCTAAAGTATGTTTTGATCATGTTTTCAAAACTTTAAAAATTAAATTACTTACTAAATCCAACCATTCCATCTGGAACTTTGTATTCTTCTGTCATTACAGATCTGCTAAGAAGTAACAGAAAGTATCATTTTCCTTCAATGAAAGATCATTTGTTTACAAATAAAAGGTAACCTATTAATAAAAATGGAAGTCTAATGTCTCCCAATGGCTTAAACTAAGGTTCTAGGCTCAGACTTACATCGAAAAATATGGCCTTATTACTTAAGCCGTTAAATTAAGAATTTTAAGATGATACATCAGGTGAAGAAGGGATGATGAGTGGAACAGTCTGAAGGCATGAACTGTATAAGGAGCTGGAGGAGTTTGGGGAATGTCGTCTTAACAGTTACTCTAACTCATCCCTGTTCTAAAATGTGGCTAATTCCACCTATCTTTCCAAATCACAAATTTATCTCACTCAAAAGAAAAATAATCACTCTATGGTACCCTCCCACAGGGGGTGACATGAACTATGTATACCAAAAAATACAGACACATATTTAATATACACCAATGTGGTTGTGTTTTTACAAACAGCTCAACCAAAAGTTGCAGAGTACTTTTTGAAAAGCTTGTGACTCTACCTTTGCTGCTGATGCATCGGTGGTAACTGTGTTCCAAAAGCTATCAAAAAATTAAATAAAAATAAAATGAAAATTCAAAATTTAAGTTTACTTATAAATTTAACAACACAATCATATCAAACATTCAAAAATCTTTAATGTACAGACAACACCTTGAAGAAAGTCAAATTTTATACAGAGTACTTATATCAGCATTGACAGAGGCAAGAAAGCCAATGAAAGGTTAGACATTATATTAGCAATGGCACAGAACAAACAATTTCCTTTTTCAAGTTGTACAAGCATAGGTCAAGAACTCAAGTTGTTAAATACGTAAAATAATTCAGCAACCAATCTTTATGTATACCTGGCCACAGTTAACGAGACAAATTGCAAAATAGAAGAAAAAGGTATATAAATTCAGGCTAGATGATCCAAAAGGTTCATAAACCAACTAACTTCAAAGATATCAAATAATATGAACAAAATCTTAATTTTAAAATTCAGTTAACTTTTAACCCAGTTTAAAACGAATACTTACAGTCATTTTGAGGAGCAACTTTCTTAGCATCTGGTTGATCTGGAAAATTAAGTGTCTTTTTATTTGTTGCCAATTAAGTACAAAGCTTCTCCCCTCCCAAACAAGAATAAATAACAATATAAACATTTATTGAAATATCTGAAGGTATAGTTTATCATTTGAACCAAAACTGCCAAATTTCAACTCAAACTCAGAATGTAAAAATGAAACTATACTTCATTCTCTTCACGTTCAAAAGATGCACAGACATTAAAATAGTTATCTGATTTTAAATCACTGACCTTAATGTATGTTAAGCATATTAGAATGATACAAGACAAAGTACTTTAGGTCCATTACTGGCAAAATATCACATGCTAAAGGCTAATGATGCTTCCACCTTAGGAACTGAAGGCTGGGGGGAAAACCTATCAAACTATGAAAATCTGACATATTAAAAGTTGAGTGTATCTGATGGTGACCACAAAGCTATGCCCCCCAAAAAAACAAAACAAAAAAACCCCACAACATTACAAGGCAATCTCAACCTAAACTGTTCTTTTATAAACAAACATTTCACTGCATAAAACTAGGAAAAAAACCTCAAAGCAACTACAGTACTACCTTCATCTAAATCCATTATACAGATGAATACAATGCATACCTTGGAACTTGACAACCTATAGCTCAAAGTACTACATTCTCCTCCCCCCTTCAAACTTAAATGATTAAACATCAGAATGTTGTGCAGCAAAAATTCAGACACATAATCCAAGAAATATTTGTGTCCATTTAAGAATCCACTGGTTTATTTCACGTTTACATACTGAAACACAGGTAATAAATAAAAATTCCTGCCTTTAAAAGGAGAGGGCATTCCCTCCCAGTGTGTTGTACTGCTCGGACTTGTCCAAGAGCCATCTACACATAAAATAAAAAGAATACATTACATACAACATCTGAAGCATCATTAGCTCATTTTTTTTTTGTATATTAAAAACCTCACTATAAATATGAAAGACACTTAAATAAAAGGAAATCAAGTTCTCTGGTCAAAAGCTACAAATACATTCTACAGCCACAGTGAGAATCCTCCCTTTAAAAAAAGGGGTAAAAAGAAAATGTATCAAAACTCATACATCAAACCTAAAACAAAAAATACATGCAGACTTCTAAGTTCTGGAGCTTCAACAATTATGATTTTTTGAAATACAAAGCACTGTAAATCCACTGTTTAATCCACAGGTTTTAAAGCTAAACCTGAAACACAGAAGTACTAAAAGCAAAGAACATTTAAAAAAAAAAAAAGTTATAACCTGCAACACCCTAAGGTAGCAAACTATAGCAATTTCAATCTTTAAAGTGAAATTGGAAATAGGAAAATGATGAAAGCACAGCATATTAAAATCCATTCATGTATGAGAAAAACCAGTGAAATGCCTTCTAAGTAATTTATATTCCTGTTTTTTTTTTTCTTTTTTACGTCTGTGCAAATTTTCAATCTGGCACAATACTAAAAGGGAAAATAAACTGTTTTCTAATAAGACAAAACTTTCTGGTTGACTCAAATTTTACCTACCTTGTCTAGGTCTCCCCCACCCCGCCACCCCTTTTAGGCCAATATACACCTTACAATTTTAAGAACGTTATAATAAAAGTAACGTCTCAATAAAATAATAGAAAAATACTGAGAATCACTTCAACTAAACACTCTGAAAAACAATTTAAAATCCTTATGAGTATAACTTACCTCCATCTTCTAAGGGTCTTTTTTGTCCCCCATAACCATAGTCATTTGAATTCAGTGATGTCCCAGCATCACCTCCAATTTTTGCTGCAATCTAAAAAGAAAAAAAGGAAAAATCACAAGCTATTACATACTATTCATTACTAAATTTCCTTCACTTCCTAATATATATGTGAAATACTTAGTATCACATAAGAAAATTTACTTGACAAATTAAAATTACAGCTCAATTTATTGCTACCATAAATACTTCAGGCATTTAAGGTAATAATCATGTGATGAAGCTTCTGATACATCCCTATAGGAAGCAACAAAGAAACAATCAATTAAGAATCCTTAAGAGAGAGCAAACCAATCTAAAGAAAATCTGGATCCTAGCTGGCTCTCTCTCTCATGACATTTCAAAAGATGTGTGTAAACACAGAGAATGTGTACACTTTGTGGGACTCAAAGGCTAGTAAAATAGCCACTAGCCATATGTGGTTACTAAGTACTTGAAATGTGACCAGTCTGAAATGACACTTGAAGTGTAAAATTACTGAATACTGAAAATCTGGAACCATGTAAATCATCTCAAAAATTTTTATATTAAACACATGCCAAAAGGGTAATATTTTCTATATGTTGAGTTAAACAAAACATGTGGCTCGTATTATATTTCTATTGGACAATGTTTTTCTAAGGATATATGCAGGAGTCTGATTAGCTCGAGTCTTAAAACCTCAGCTGTGGAACCACAAAGATTTTTTTTTTTTTGGAGATGGAGTCTTGCTCTGTTGCCCAAGCTGGAGTGCAGTAGCAGGATCTGTACTCACTGAATCCTTCGCCTCCCGGATTCGAGCAATTCTCCTGTCTCAGCCTCCCAAGTAGCTGGGACTACAGGTGCCCACCATCATGCCCGGCTAGTTTTTGTATTTTTAGTAGAGACAGGGTTTCACTATATTGGCCAGGCTGGTTTGGAACTCCTGACCTTGTGATCTGCCCGCCTCGGCCTCCCAATGCGCTGCAATTCAATTATAGCGTGAGCCACCATGCCTGGCCTCTCTTAGAAGATTTTTAACTTTTAGAGTAGGGCAAGTAATTTCTTGCACCTGATCGAACAAATATAAGGAATATCCAGCTTCGCTGGCATGGTGGCTCACGCCTGTAATCTTAGTACTTTGGAAGGCGGAGGTGGGTAGATGGCTCGAACTCAGGAGTTCGAGAGCAGCCTGGGCAACATGGTGAAAATCCATCGCTACTAAATACAAAAATTAGCCGGGTATGGTGGTATATGCCCACAGTCCCAGCTACTCGGGAGGCTGAGGCATGAGAATCACTTGAACCCAGGAGGTGGAAGTTTCAGTGAGCCAAGGTCACACCACTGCACTGCACTCTAGCTTGGGTGACAGAGCGAGACTGCTTAAAAACACACCTACACACACCCACACCACACCTGGCTTCAAGTCACAAGTAGGGAACAACCAGTAGATATTTATTGAATTTTTCTACAAAAGGAGAACGGGAGTGGTTCCCATTGCCATGGGGAATCATGGAGAGGTTCTGCAACATTGCTGAGTGGTCAGCAATAGGCCAAGCTCTACACTATAACGCTGTACATTCATTACAGAAGATGTGTGATGGACTCATGAGAAGTTACTACATACTTCTTTCAATTTTGAGTATACTTGCAATATTCCAAGGAAAATATTAAAGAAAACCTAACTTTTGGTAACTGGGATTTCCCAAACAGATCCTGGTATGGATAACTGCTTCAAGTTTTTATCATCATCAGATAGCTGGAGAGGATAAAATTATAGTTAAGTGCTTAAGTCATAAATTCAACATGGATCACTTAAGTCTAATTATGTTACCAGTTCCCATGTACTAACCTCATCAGACAAGTGGAAAGGGTATTACAGTTAAGTGCTTAAATCATAAATTCAACATGGATCACTTAAGTCTAATTATGTATCAGTTCCCATATACCAATTGTATTTCCTAGGGACTCCTAGATTTCCCTTTTCCTCATCTAAAAATGTAAACACCTACCACAAAGCATATTAGGATCAAATATTAGATTGCTCGATTTAAAAAAAGGTACACTCTTGGCCAAGCACAGTCGCTCAGGCCAATAATCTCAGTACTCTGGGAGGCTGAGGCGGGTAAGACCACCTGAGGTCAGGAGTTTGAGACCAGCCTGACCAACACAGCAAAACCTTTTCTCTACTAAAAATACAAAAAAACCAACTGGACATGGTGGGGCATGCTGGTAATCCCAGCTACTCGGGATTCAGGTGGGAGAACTGCTTGAATACAGGAGGTGGAGGTTGCAGTGAGCCTTGAACTGCAAGAAACTTCCATACAGAGAAGACACTTATTTATACATCCTTACCCACTGAATAGTTCAAAAGCGATCCAAATGAAAATCAAAGCTGAGGCTGGTCACAGTGGCTCATGCCTGTAATCCCAGCACTTTGGGAGGCCGAGGTGGGCGGATCACCTGAGGTCAGGAGTGAAACCCCGTCTCTTACTAATACAAAAAAAAAAAATTAGCTGGGCGTGGTGAGGCGTGCCTGTAATTCCAGCTACTCAAGAGGCTGAGGCAGCAGACTCACTTTAATCCAGGAGGCGGAGGTTGCAGTGAGCAGACATCGAACCACTGTGCTCCAGCCTGGGCGACAGATCGAGAGTCCGTTTCAAAAAACAAAAGTTGACAGTTAACTCTAAAGAACCAGTAACACCATTTCAAAAATCGAGAACTGTTACAAAGACATTAAAACTTTTAATAAAAATACCAATAAAGGGGCCCAGCCCAGTGGCACCTGCAGTCCCAGCTACTTCAGAAGCTGAGGTGGGAGAACTGGTTGAGGCTAGGAGTTCAACGCTAATACGGCAGACTCCATCTCTTAAAAAAAAAAAATTGAAAAAACAAAATGAACTAAGATCAATAAAATGTACAATTACTAGGTCATTACAAGGAGAATTTAAGAAAAATTATAATTTCTAAAAACCAACCTCCAACTATATTCAACTCCTTTTTCAGAGTACCAGAATTCAACATATTCAATTTTTATTAGACAATTACCAAGTGTGGGAAACTTTTAATTATTATTATTATTATTATTATTATTATTTTTTGAGACAGAGTCTATGTTGCCCAGGCTGGAGTGCAGTGGCACAATCTAGGCTCACTGCAACATCTACCCCGCTGAGTTCAAGCAATACTCCTGCCTCAGCCTCCCGAGTAGCTGGAATTACAGGCACACACCACCACACCTGGCTAATTTTTGTATTTTTAGTAGAGACAGGGTTTTACCGTGTTGGCCAGGCTGGGCTTGAACTCCTGACCTCAAGAGATCCGCCCACCTTGGCCTCCCAAAGTGCTGGGATTACAGGCGTGAGCCACCAGGCCCAGCTACTTTATTTTAGTTTACAAAAATAATTCAAGCTTTCCATCTGGACCATTCGCTACTTCCTGAATGAGTAAGTTATTTTCCCTGCTTTCACTATTTTAGCATTCCTCACCTCTATTGAGTAAGCCAAGAAGTGAGAAATCCAAGAATTTGGGAGTTGAAAAGAAATTTGAGAGACACTGTAGTCTCTCTTTATCTTGTTTTTGTTCTCCATTGTTTCAGTTACCTATGGTATAGTACAATCAGATATTCTGGGGTTGGGGAAAATTCCCCTCATTCTCATAACATTACAGCATATTGGTCTAATTTTTTAAAATCTGCCCTTCTTTTAATACAGTGTATTGTTGTAATTGTTCTATTTGATTTTTTAAATTAAAATTTTGAGACAGGGTCAGACTGTTGCCCAAGGCTGTAGTACAGTGGCACGATCATGGCTCACTTATTCAACTACCTAAAGGACCCAACACTGTCAACATTGTAGACTTGACTTTCCAAGTTCAAGCAATCCTCCCACTTCAGCCTCCTGGCGAGCTGGTACTACAGGCATGCACCACCATGTCTGGCTAATTTTTTTGTATTTTTTTACAGAAACAGGGTTTCACTATGTTGCCTATGGTGGTCTCAGACTCCTGGGCTCAAGCGATCCTCCTAACTCAGCTATCTTAGTTAAAGTTAAGTGTTAAGATTACCAGCATGAACCATTATGCCAGCCTTGTTCCATTTTATTATCATTACTACTGTGTCTAATTCAGAATTTAAGCTTTATATATATGTATGTATAGGAAAAAACATTATCGTGTGTATATATAGCATTCGTTACTATCTATGGTTTCAGATATTCACTGAGGGTCTTGGAATGTATCCTCCGAGGTTAAGAACAGACTATTTTAGTTTACTTAATTATCTTCTGAGAATCAGAAAATCTCTAAAATCAGGTGGTATGACCAACTATAGACTCCGATTTGGTTCCAGAAACCCTGCAAATACCAAAATCCACAGATGCCCAAGTTCCTTATATAAAATGGTGTAGTATCTGCATAACCTACGCAAATCCTTTGGTATACTTTAAGTCATCTCTATATTACTTATAACACCTGATACAACGTACGCCGTTGTTGTACTGTTTTATTTATATTACTTGTATTGTTGGACTGTCATTCCATTTTTCTAATATTTTTGATCCATGGTTGGCTGAATTTGCAGATGCAGAGCCCACAGATACAGAGGGCTGACTTGTATTTGTATTCATCAAAAATGTATATTGATTTAATTTAGTAAATGTTGAGTACCTACTACAGGCAAGGTCCTGATGGAGTTAGTTCCCATACACCAGACACGTGAAGAAACATGGACACTAGAAATACTACCATTCCATGATTTGCTTATCACAATCAAGCCTCACTATCCTGTCACAAAATAATTTAAAAAAAGAATCATGCTCAAATGCTAGTTTTCACTGAAGAAACAGTAATTAAAAAAAAAAAAAAAGCTCTATTCTATATTTTCATTTCATTCAAACAACACTGTGCAGCCTGAATCACTTTTATAATTGTCAGAGAAGAGACTGCAAGAATGATCAAATACATAATGACTAATTTCATAGTTGTCTAGAGGGGAAGGGATGAGGGTTAATAGTCTTGCTTAGCTACTCATCCAGTCTTGATTCATTTCTGCCTTCGTATAACCTCAAGGAAAAAAACCAAGTAAATATATTTTAATTTTCCAATGTTCCAGAGACAGAAGTTGCTATTAATACCACTGCCAAAGACCTAATCAAACAATCCCAATCCCTGGAGCTACAGCTTGAAATATACAAAAATAAATTTCTGAAGTGCACAGGCTGGAAACTCTGAACTAAAGCAGCAATCTGGTGCCCCTGTGTTGAATTTAGTTCAGAATATCATAAAAATCTGAAAATTTCACATGAAAATAAGCTAAGAAAAAAAAAAAAAAGATTGGGTAACTAAATGACCAGATGTCAACAACCAACTAGTTAACACTATTGACATTACCAGATATGGACCAGGAATCATAATCACTTGTCCTGCTTTTATGAATAACAAAGAACTGTCCAGATAAAAATACCAATGGCAACCCCACTGGTACAGCCTTGAAGCTCCTTGAGAGAAAGAAACTGTTCTTATATCTCTTCCTTCCAAAAAAAAGAGCCACAAAACAAAACAAAAAAAACAGCAAAGTACTCTAGACAAAGAAAATAAACTTAAGGTTCATTGAGAATTTTGGAAACTTAAGTGAATATTCTTAAATACACAAGGAAAAAGTAGCTCAGATATTAACCTGTTTCTTTTGTCTAAGTACGCTTCTGCATATTCCATAAATTATATCATCAGACTAACAGCTACAACTGACATTTAGAGATATTATCAAATGTAATGGGTAATTCCAGTCAAAGGCTAAAGTTAGGAAATCTCAGATTTAAGAACATTTCTATAAAGAAATCATTACAGCAAAGACATCATGACAACTGATGTCTAAAAAAATCTAAAGCAAGAAATTACGGCTTAGCCTAATAATAAAATCCAATTTTTCTTTTTTTTTTTTTTTTTTTGAGACAGGGTCTCACTCCATTGATCAGGCTGGAGTGCAGCAGTGTGATCTCCACTCACTGCAACCTCTACCTCCCAGCTTGAAGCGATTCTTGTGCCTCAGCCTCTGAGGTAGCTGGGACTACCAGTGCAGGCCACCAAGCCCGGATACTTCTTGTATTTTTTGTAGAGATGGGGTTTTACCATGTTGGCCAGGCTGGTCTTAAACTCCTGACTTCAAGTGATCTGCCCGTGTCAGCCTCCCAAAGTGTTGAGATTACAGGCATGAGCTGCTGTACCCGGCATGAAGTCCAATTTTTAATTAAAGCACTGCAACACAAGGTGTTCCGTATCTGGATCCACCAGTACCTCTCCTGGCCTCGTTTCATGCCCTCCCATCCCGCACTATCTTCCAGTGACTTCACTCCTGTGTTCTTGTCTTTCCCCCAAACCCTCATACTTTCGCGCATGCTGCTTCTTTGCTCTACTGGCCAAACTTTCACTCATTCTATAATGCCTTGCTCAAATATCACCCCTTTACTTAGTAAGTTGGGCATCCCTTTCCAACTTGTGTCCCATACAAAGTGCCTGCCTCATAGCAGAAACTCTGTAAACACTTATAAAACAAGCAGATGAATTAAATAAATGTCCCTATTTTGTCTGCTATCGTTAATCAAAGTATTAAGCAAATAATCCTGTTCACCTGCATTTAGTCAAGCAACTGTATCATAGCTTCTTAGCCGGAA
This sequence comes from Cacajao melanocephalus, assembly GCA_963573385.1. NCBI lineage: Eukaryota > Metazoa > Chordata > Mammalia > Primates > Pitheciidae > Cacajao > Cacajao melanocephalus. The sequence goes on along the minus strand of CAUYLG010014193.1, from coordinate 23,172 downwards.
CCAATGCACCCATTAAACCAAAAAAAAAAAATAAGGCTGGGCGCAGTGGCTCACGCCTGTAATCCCAGCACTTTGGGAGGCCGTGGCGGGTGGTGGACAGTATTTCGAGTGCAGCCTGGCCAGAACTGTGAAACCCCATCTTTACTTTAAAAAAAAAAAAAAAAATTAGCCAGGCATGGTGGCGCGTGTCTGTAATCCCAGCTACTGGGTAAGCTGAGGCAGGAGAATCGCTTGAACCTGGGAGGTGGAGGTTGCAATGAGTTCAGATGGTGCCACTGCACTGCAGCCTGGGCGACAAAGCAAGACTCCATCTCAAAACAAAACAAAACAAAATACAAAAAACTCAACAGCAACAAAACACACACACAAAAATCTTCGGTATCTACCTACACTTAGATACCTACCTATCTAAGTGATTATGATTCCTGGTCCATATCTGGTAATGTCAATAGTGTTAACTAGTTGGTTGTTGACATCTGGTCATTTAGTTACCCAATCTTTTTTTTGTGTGCGACACAAATTAATCTAATGTGCTGGTTCTAGTAATATAGCTGGTTCCAGTAAATAAAACAGTTCCCCTAAGTCTTCCAAACCAATCTAATAACCTAACAGAGTTTGTCAGTTACATAATTCCTTTTGCTAGTCTAAACATGTTCAGAATTTCTTAAATTACGTGAAAAAAACCGCAGAATATTAATGTTGACCTTTTGTGGATTACCCTTAATATTTCTGATATAAACAATACAGGTATATATTTATAATGTGTTTACATTAGATGTGTTACATTACAACGGATTTTATGAATTCTGATTTTGACTCAATGTTCCTTTAATTGTACCGGAGTAAAAAGTTAACTAAGTGAACTCCTAATGCAATCAAAACACACCACAAAACTGATTTCTAATTACCATTAGCTTAACACTAATTTAAAATGTCCAGCACCTAGTACAATACGCATAGTGTCACAGAGAATAGGATTCTTTTGCTTACATACAAATCCATATCAACATCACACATTTTGAAATTTTAAATATATTAGGGGACTATCTAAAAACGTAAAGTTCAAGTTAAGAAACCTTTCATTTTCCTAGAATACACGTACTATTTTAACAGTTTTCTTCTGGGGAAAGTGGTGCCTTCAGGGCAAATGTACGCACTACGTAATACAAAGAGGTCTGGTCAGTTTACGACTCTGAACTGAGAGGCAGATTCAAATTGAAACCTCCGGTATAATGGGCCTGAGGCCATTTTGAGAAATAAGGGGGGCGGACTGGTAGAATAGACTGACACATAAATCCCGCCCTGAGGAAGACTGCTTTCAAGTCCCTTCCTTGTAGAGGTGTGAAGGTGAATGGTACCGAAAGCGGCTTTAATTGCGAGAGGGAACAGAAATAAGCTGTAAAGGCTACTTTAGTGACAAATCCCTTCCCTTGCTATGGCTCCAGGAAACAGACCCTAGTTCTTTCCCGAACTCGTTACCAGAATCTTTCACTAAATTGTATGAAACTACCTATGCTTTATCCTCTAGAAGAGGATATTCATCTCGAGAAAAAGGGGAGGCTAAGCTAGCTCCCGGGAAAAACGCGAGTGCCGCAGAAGCGGGGGAAAGACTTAAGGCCTTCTTTGCGTAGCACGCGTCGGGGTTCTAACTAGATTAGACACTAAGAACACAAAACTTGAGTTCTGGTCTCTAATCGATATTACCAACATGGGCAAACGTGTCTCTTCACATTTCAGCCCGGAAGGACACCTCTTTCCTCTTCCTCTTGTGCTAAGGGTTAGCGGCCTACTCAGTCAGCGGCCAATTACCATGAGCTTTCGGGATCCCGCCGCGCGGTCCACACTTACCTGCCGGGCTCTCTGCAGTGCATCTTTGAAAGCGTCGTTAACTCCTCCACCACCACCGCCGCCACCACCGCCACCAGCTGAGCCAGAAGAGGGTGGAGGTACTGTTGAATAGTCCGCCATGGTTGCCCTACAGGAGCCGCTGTGGCTTGTTCAGAGACTTCCTCTCAGCTAACAGCTAAGAAAGAAAGAAAATGGCGGCCGTTGAGGCTCTATCACATTCTTGCGCGACCATCGTGCCGTAAAGGGGCGGAGACTGAAGGAAGGAAATCTCGCGATGTTTCCGAGGCAACGCGCTAGTGTGGGGCTGGGGCTGAGAAAGAAGGACCGGAACAGAGACGTCGCGAGAATTAAGTTTAAAATTTCGCGAGAATAGAGTTTCTTTTGGCGCCTCCTTTTCGCGTGATCTTGGGGTGAGACTGGGTAATTGTTCCTGCAGGGTGGTGGGTGACGGTGGCGCGTTGACTGCGGCTGGGTTGGGTGGTGGGAAGCCTGAAGAAAAGGTTGTTTCTTACTGGTCGCCGCCTCAGGGAGGTAGTGCGGTATAATTTTCCGCCGTGGGTCATTCTCGTCCGCGGGGAAGGGCGTAACAACGACGGGCGTGACGGCGACGCAGCAGTGTCTAGAGAGCGCTGCCACCCGGAGGGCGCCAGGAGAAGCGCGTCCGAGACGCAGCGCGGTGATCCTCCCGAAAACGTCTGCCCTGCTTAGCGGGAACCCAGCATGATTTTCAGGGTAGTAAAGTGTCCGTGTGTTTTTCTTCCAGACTGTCAGATTTTTGAGTTTTATCCCAAGGGGCGGGATGGTGAATTCAGACTGGAAGCTTGTTAGTTCTCGACCATATTTTAAGTTTTTGTTTAAAATAATGTGGATGAGGCCCTAACAATATGACTGCCCCTTTCTTTTTTTTTTTTTTTTTTTTTTTTTTTTTTAGAAGGAGTCTTGCACTTTTCGCCGGGGCTGGTGTGCAGCGGCGCCATCTCGGCTCACTGTAACCTCCGCCTCCCGGGTTCAAGCGATTCTGCTGCCTCAGCCTCCCGAGTAGCTGGGATTACAGGCGCCCGTCACCACGCCCAGCTAATTTTTTGTATTTTTTTTTTTTTTTTTAGCAGAGACCGGGTTTCACTATGTTGGCCAGGATGGTCTCAAACCCCTGACCTTGTTATCCGCCCGCCTCGGCCTCCCAGAGTGCTGAGATTAGAGGTGTGAGCCACGGTGCTCAGCCAACTGCCCTTTTCTTTGTCCAAAAACGTGAATGTTCCCAAAGTTCAATGTTAGCCAGATTTAGTAACTTAGTATTTGTACGTGTCCGTGGCCATTGTTATTAAGGTCTTTTAAGAACAGCGTTGTTTCTTGACCAAAATTGATTTTTTAGCTTCTTAGGCGTAGTTTCTCCCACCCCAACTTGTGGATACTCAACTGTAAGATAATGTTCTGAATTGTAATAACAGGACTAGGTATGTATGTGTGTATATATATTTATGTCTGTGTGTGTGTGTGTATATATATATATATACACACACATATATATACATATTGGTATTTTCTCTTATGTACTTCAGTTACTAAGTAATTTTAGACATTTCTTCAGACCTTCTCCAACATATAGTGGCATGTAATTTACTGTGTAAATAGTAATAATTCCAGGAATCGTTAGGATACTTTAGAAGTCTTACTCTTTATCATTGAATGTGTCACAGTGACTCTTTTTTCCAAAATTATTTCTATTTAAATAACAAAGAATGAGGTAAAATGAACTTTCTTTGTTGCATTTTGTCTTTGGTTAGGTCTAAGAAAAATACTTTTCCAGCAGTTCTTAACATTAATTGTGAGAAATACATGCTGCATTCTTCCTGAAAACCTAAAAGTAATGTGTTCACTTGCTCAGGCACCAAAATAGCAGTTAATATGCAAGTAGATACACGTGAGCCATCGTTTACCTTTAATCAGCTTTTCATGCCGTCTTATCCGTTTATAGTTCTGATCGTCTTTTTCAGCGTTCATGCCCATCCCTTTAAATTATGGTGGGATTTGTATTTGAAAAATCAGTGCACGTATTGGACTACAGATTTAATCGTAATATATAGAAAAACAGAAAAAGCAGCATTGGGTGTGCAGCTAGGTAGATATTTTCCAGTTGTATTTTGAGAATGTCTTGATTTTTTTCATATTTTATTAGACAATACAATCAGACCTTCTGATCAATCTAATTTACCAGAGTGCTATAATTTACCTTCAAAACAAATTTATGTATATTACAATTTAGTTATCACTGAATATTGAAAATAATATTTATATTAATAATTTTTTTTTGAGACTCGCTCTGTTGCCCAGGTTGGAGTACAGTGGCATGATCTTGGCTCACTGAAACCTCTGCCTCCTGGGTTCAAGGGATTCTCGTGCCTCAGGCTCTGGAGCAGTTGGGATTACAGGTGTGTGCCACCATGCTTGACTAATTTTTGTTTTGTTTTGAGTTGGAGTCTTGCCCTGTTGCCCAGGCTGGAGTACAGTGGTGCAATCTCGGCTCACTGCAACCTCCACCTCCTGGGTTCAAGTGATTCTCTTCTCTCAGCCTCCCGAGTAGCTGGGATTGCAGGTGACCGCCCCCACGCCCAGCTAATTTTCATATTTTTAGTAGAAATAAGGTTTCATCATGTTGGTCAGGCTTGCCTTGAACTCCTGACCTCAGGTGTCCACCTGCCTCGGCCTCCCAAAGTGCTGGGATTACAGGTGTGAGCCACTGCAACTGGCTTTTTTTTTTTTTTTTTTTTTTTTTTTTTAAGTAGAGACAAGGTTTCCCTGTGTTGGCCAGGCTGGTCTTGAACTCTTCTCAAGTGATCCTCCTGCCTTGGCTTTCCAAAGTCTGGGATTATAGGCGTGAGCCCCCACGCCTGGCCAGGACCTCCATTTCTCTCTTTCTTTCTTTTTTTTTTTTTTTGTTTTTTAGATTGACTTGGGGGTATGGGTATTCTATAATGATAACCCATTAGAATTAGTCTAGACCAAAAGGCATTTCTCAAGCTTAGCACTGTTTACTTCAAATGAGGTATCTCTGAGCTCTTCAAATATCAGAAAGTGCTGTGCAAATAGAAATTATTATTATTAAAATATTTAATCCTCTGATATTTATGATTAGAAAAGGATAATCCACATCTTCCACTTTGGTAAATTTTTTGTAATAAACAGCTACATTCAAATTTTTTGGTAAAACTTGATATCCTGCAACAGCAACTGTATTGTGGGAAAACATTAGCTAATTATTTGGCTAAATATGTGTTACTTCTGAGTTCACGAAATCTTGTGATTAGCCATGGCAAAGTAAAATCTTAGCCATTTGTACTTCGCTGGTTACTGTAACTAGTTGTTGCCCAGGCTGGCCTTGAACTTCTGGGCTCAAGGGATTCTCCTGCCTCGGCCTCCCAAAGTGCTGAGATTATAGGCATGATCCATCATGCCCAGGCAGGATAACTTTTCATTGTTAATTTTTTTTCATTTTTTTTGAGACAGAGTCTCTGTTGCCCAGGCTGCAGTGCAGTGACATGATCTCAGCTCACTGCACCCTCTGCCTCACAGGCACCTGCCACCATGCCCAGCTATTTTTTTTTTTTTTTTTTTTTTTGAGATGGAGTCTTGCTCTCTCACCCAAGTTGGAGTGCAACGACACGATGTTGGCTCACTGCAACCTCCACCTCCCGGGTTCAAGTAATTCTCCTGCCTCAGCCTCCCAAGTAGCCAGGACTACAGGCACATGCCACCATGCCCGGCTAATTTTTATATTTTTAGTAGAGATGAGGTTTCACTGGGTTAGCCAGGATGGTCTTGAACTCCTGACCTCCTGATACGCCCACCTTGGCCTCCCAAAGTGTTGGGATTACAGGCATGAGCCACCAAGCCCGGCCTTAATTTTTGTATTTTTAGTAGAGACAGGGTTTTGCCATGTTGGCCAGGTTGGTCTCAAACGCCTGACCTCAGGTGATCCACCTGCCTCAGCCTCCCAAAGTGCTGGGATTACAGGGGTGAGCCACCGTGCCCAGCCAAAACTGTTGTATTTTTACACAGTGTTTTTTGTTTCCCTTTAGAAGCTGCTGAGTTTAAGAAGCTCCTGAGTTACCAGATATGTTTTCTCTGATTTGGATGTAAAATTTGATAGTATTTTCTAAATGAAGGGCTGTTAGAGGACTGAAGATTATTAGGATATTGCTCATGTCCATTGATTTCTCCTAAATCCAGCCTTTTAATATCCTTGTCATTTCCACCTCTTCAGTCTCTAGGTCTTTGCACATACCTTTCTGTGAGGAACACACATCTGATCCCTTGCATTTTACTGTTGCCTAGAAAGTCCCTGTTTTTTCTAGAAAGCCTATCTAGAACTCTAATTTAGAGATCTAATTTGTTCTCGTGTACCATATCATGGTAATTGTACTATGATTTACTGTTTGTTTGGAATTCCCACTAGATTTACGGTCTGCAACAGTAAGTGTTATCTCTATGTTTTTGTTTTCACTGTATAGCACACTGTAAAACAGTGATAGCTAATAATAGCTAATGGTATTTAATGGGCACTGTTCTAAGGGCTTTACACTTAGAACTTAGTGTATTAATTCATTTATTCTCATAATTGGCTTTATGATATAGGTGCTGTTGATGTCTCTGTTTTGCTGGGGTACAGATATGTTAACTAACTTACTCAGGGTCACATATTAGCGTTAGAGCTGCATTTTAACTCAGGCAGCCTGACTTGAAAGAATGGAGCTATCTATAAACAGGTAGGCCGGGTGCAGTGGCTCACGCCTGTAATCCTAGCACTTTGGGAGGCTGAAGTAGGTGCATCACCTAAGGTTAGGAGTTCAAGACCAGCTTGGCCAACATGGTGAAACCCCTGTCTCTACGAAAAATGCAAAAAAATTAGCAGGATGTGGTGGTACATGTCTGTAGCCCAACTACTCTGGAGGCTGAGGCAGGAAAATCACTTGAACCTGGGAGGTAGAGGTTGCAGTGAGCTGAGATCATTCCACTGCACTCCAGCTTGGGTGATAGAGTGAGACTGTCTCAAAAAAAAAAAAAAAAAAGAAAAGAAAAAGACAGTTAATGAGATGTATCTGTTTATAATTTCTAGTGTATGGTTCATAGCTTAGTATTTTCATTTGAATTTTTAAATTATTTGCATTAGTTTTTGTCAAGACTTAGGCCAAAATTCTTCATGGGGAGGCAGCTCTTTATGTAAGGTAATAAAAATAGATTTAACTTAAAAATATGAAGACTCATGTGCTGTATAACATGATACAAACTTGTGTTTTTGTACTGCTAGTTGCTTTGGATAGGTTGTTAATATGCCTCGCATAATGCTTTATGGTAGTGTGTGTATACATATATCTCTATATAAATATATATTTGATGATGATTGACAACTAGTGTTATTTTTCAGGTACATTGTTCTGGGGGTTTATGTGCAGTATCTATGATAGTGTTTGTCCTATTTGTTTATATTGGATTCCTCTACAAAATAGCCCATCTGCCAAAAGTAGCATATCATAAAGAGGTTTTGGATTAGACTCTTAGGGAATTCTGAATAAAATTCTTGATAGCTTAATCTTTTGGAATAGTTAATGCTTGAGACAAGTGTTCTTTGTGAAAATAGGATAAATAATCTCTGCTTTTTAGGACCTCTTCAGTGAAGCTGGGAGGAATATTTAGGGGGTTGCTAAGGTGTCATTCCCAACATTTCAGTGTTCTTCAAATCTAATAAGAGAGCAAACATCTTTACTGAATTTTACAAAAGGCCTCTTTGATTAGTAATGAAGTATTTGTTTGGTTACTCCGCATATTCATTGGCAGAGTCTGTCTTTTGATTAGGATCATGGGAGATATAACGTGGCCTCATAGGATATATAGGAAATAGATTACCAATTTTTAGAGAAAAGTTTAGAGCCCTCCACCTCTGCTTGTAAGACATAACACTAGCAGCTTCCTATTACTTTAGATAATAATGTTAGGTTGAAAGTTTGGGACTCCTGGCAGGGCACAGTGGCTCACACCTGTAATCCCAGCACTTTGGGAGGCTGAGGCGAGCAGATCACAAGGTCAGGAGATCGAGACCTGTCTGGCCAACATGGTGAAACACCATCTCTATTAAAAATACAAAAATTAGCCAGGCATGGTGGCGGACGGCTGTAATCCCAGCTACTTGAGAGGCTGAGGCAGGAGAATTGCTTGAACCGGGAGGCAGAGGTGAGATCACGCCACTGCACTCCAGCCTGGGTGACGAAGTGAGACTCTGTCTCAAGAAAAATAAAGTTTGGGAGTCCTGAAAGCATCTCTTAAATAACTGGCTTTATCTTCCAGTTCTTAAGTGAGTTTGGCTTACTCCATAGCTTACACTACAATAATTTATAGTAAAGCTGCTGTATATAAATATGCACTAATATACTTGTAATTTACTATAAATTGATTTTATACCCCAATGTTTCCAAACTTGTGTCCATACAACTACCTACAAAACTTGGGTTTTGCATGTTGCCTGAAAAACAGAGTGTCTAAAATTCATATATTTAGTGTTCTTATTCTCCCTTTATTTTGTGGTCAAGCATTGTTTCTTTTTCTATTGGATCATATATTTAGATAATCAGTTCTTCTGTTACATTTGTCTTTTTCATTAACCTTTAGCTAAATAAAAAAATCTAGATTAAAAAGTTTTTTTTTTTTTCATGGAACTTAACCTGACTAACCAGTTGCAGTGACCTTTCACTTATTCAGTGGTTATCCACATCAGCTACAGGGAGCTTTTTAAAAATATGGGCCGAGAGCAGTGGCTCGTGGCTGTAATCCCAGCACTTTGGGAGGCCAAGGTGGGTGATCATGAGGTCAAGACTTCAAGACCAGCCTGGCCAATATGGTGAAACCCCATCTCTAAAAATACAAAACTTGGCGTGGTGGCACGTGCCTGTAGTCCCAGCTACTCGGGAGGCTGAGGCAGAAAAATCACTTGAACCCAGGAGGTGAAGGTTGCAGTGAGCTGAGATTGTGCCACTGCACTGCAGCCTGGGCGACAGAGTGAGACTCCATCTCAGAAAATAAATACATAGACGAGGCTCAGTGGCTCATGCCTGTAATCCCAGCACTTTCGGAGGCCGAGGCAGGGAGATCAGCTGAGGTTGGGAGTTCGAGACCAGCCTGACCAACTGGAGAGACCCTGTCTCTACTAAAAATACAAAATTGGGCAGGCATGGTGGCACATGCCTATAATCCCAGTTACCCAGGAGGCTGAGGCAGGAGAATTGCTTGAACCTGGGAGGCAGAAGTTGCAGTAAGCCAAGATAGTGCCATTGCACTCCAGCCTGGGCAACAAAAGTGAAACTCCATTTCAAAATAATAAGTAATAAAAATAAGAAACGTGGGCTGGGCATGGTGCCTCATGCCTGCAATCCCAGCACTTCAGGAAGGCAAGGAGGGCAGATCACCTGAGGTCAGGAGCTCAAGACCAGCCTGGTCAACATGGTAAAACCCCATCTCTACTAAAAATACAAAAATTAGCTAGATGTGGTGGCAGACACCTGTAATCCCAGCTACTCTGGAGGCTGAGGCAGGAGAATTGCTTGAACCCAGGAGGCGGAGGTTGTAGTGAGCTGAGATCGTGCCAGTGCACTCCAGCTTGGGCGACAGCGAGACTATCGAAAAAAGAGAAGGTTAGCCCTAATCCTTACTCCCAGAAACTGATTTAATTGGTCTATATTTGAATCTGGAAAAGCTTCCTGGGTTAATCCTAAAGTGCAGATACATTGAGAACCACTGAAATATACAAGTATACAAGCTCTGGCAGACTTTTGCTTTTTTTTAATTACTTGCCGTTTGTTTCTAGTTATGGGTATATAGTCTTGAGATGAATTCAGGTTCTAGAAACATCTTTTTTTAAACTGTTGAAATAATTAAAAGGGAAGTGATTAGACTGAGGTGCCTTCAGTGCCCTGTGTTCCTGCATAAGCAAACCGAAACCTAACTCAATGTAAACTTAACTAATCAGAAACTGCCAATTAACCTTTAACTAGGGACTTTTCACTGGAATGGTCCAAATTAGGCTGTTGCTCCACTTTAATTTTTTTTTTTTTTTTTTTTTTTTGGTCTTGTTTCTGCATTCATCCTATGAAAGTGCTTCCTATCCCTTCAGCCCTGAGCCATTGAACTACTTTCAGTTGGGAGCTGTCCTATTCACAAACCAATTCAAAGTTTTTCTTTTAACAGGACTGTAACTCCAACTTTTTGCTAGCTAGACTAAGGTAGTGTTTCTTAACAAAAGGTCACCAGCGTCATCAAGAGTGCTTTCTAGAAATGCAGATACCTGAGCCCTACCTTTACCTACTGAATCATGTTTTGGGGAATCTATATTTCTTTTTCTTTCTTTTGCTTGAGAAGAAGTTGCTGTGTCACTCAGGCTGGAATGCAGTGTTGCTATCTCGGCTCATTGCAACCTCTGCCTCCCGGGTTCAAGCGATTCTCCTGCCTCAGCCTCGTAAATAGCTGGGACTACAGGTGCCTGGCTAATTTTTGTATTTTTAGTAGAGACGGGGTTTCACCTTGTTGGTCAGACTGGTGTCGAACTACTGACCTCGTGATCCGCTTGCCACTGCCTCCCAAACTACTGGAACTACAGGTGTGAGCCGCTGTGCCGGCTTCTTTTTTTTTTTTTTTTTTTTTTCTTTTAGAAAGCAAGCATCATAGTTGATTCTTATACTCATCAAAATTTGAAAACTACCCTTTTATACAAAACATAGTTAACGTTTGAGGAATTAAAGTGAATTAAATTTTGTTTCCCTGGCTAGATTGTAGTAAATGTTATGAATACAGAAATCTTTCCCTTTTCCCCACCTCTGTATAAAAGACTGGTCAAGGACTGCGTCTTATTCTTTGGTTTGCCTAATATGTTTTATGTTGGTAAAAGTTTAATAAATATCAAGTTGAATTCTTTATTCTGCTTAACATTTTCCTACAAAGGTAGAACTCAACAAATTGTTGAATATATGATTATGAATGTGGAGGGCCTTTGAGGCCAGATGGCACTGAAGGGTAGCTTCACACAAATTTTTTTACAACATCATTCTTGGAAAGACCTTGAAGATAATCTTGTCCATTTATTTCATTATATGTTTGAGAAAACTGTAACACAGATTGCTGAGTGCCTTCTACAAAGTGGCAAGATTAATTGCAACGCCAAGACTAGATTCCTAATCCAGTGCTCTTTTATTTCATGAAATATCTTCTATATGAAGCATCGGTGTTTGGGTTGGAGGTTTTTTGCTTCTTAGGTACAAGAGGAAGAAGAATCTTTACAGAGCCAGGCATGGTGGCTCACGCCTGTAATCCCATACTTTGGAGGCTGAGGCGGGCTGATCACCAGAGGTCAGGAGTTTGAGACCAGCCTGACCAACATGGAGAAACTCCCGTCTCTATTTTTTTCTTTCTTTCTTTTTTTTTTTTTTTTTTTGAGACAGAGTCTTGCTCTATCGCCAGGCTGGAGTGCAGTGGCATAATCTTGGCTCACTACAACCTCTGCCTCCCGCGTTCAAGCGTTTCTCCTGCCTCAGCCTCCTGAGTAGCTGGGACTACAGGCGCACGCCACCACACTCATCTAATTTTTGTATTTTTGGTAGAGACGGGGTTTCACCATGTTGGCCAGGATCATCTCGATCTCTTGGCCTCCCAAAGTGCTGGGATTACAGGCATCAGCCACCGTGCCCAGCCCCATCTCTATTAAAATACAAAATTAGCCAGGTGTGGTGGTGCATGCCTGTAATCCCAGCTACTCCGGAGGCTGAGACAGGAGAATCCCTTGAACCTGGGAGGTGGAGGTTGTGGTGAGCTGAGATCGTGCCATTGCCCGTCAGCCAGGGCAACAAGAGCAAAACTCTGTCTCAAAAAAAAAGAAAAAAGAATCTGTACAGACGTAAAAACATCTTAACTTTTATAATCAGGATATCTACTTTTACTGACAACATTTCCTTCTGAAAATTGGTTATTGAAAGATCAAGGATCTTTGCTGTGAAATCCTTAAGTGGAAGTGTGTGGGTATGAGATGTAAGACTCATTTGGTGTAACAGTTTTGTTGTTTTTTTTTTAGTGGAACTTTGCTTCTCTGTTCTGACATTTCCATGTCTATTTATAGCAGTGATCTCTTTGGAATTTGTCTTCTGATTCCATTTGTTCTTTTTGTTGCTTCATATTAACTGATATTCTCACTTCATTTAAAAAAATAGTTGAAGGGACATGTACTTAGAAGAAGAAAGGAATTAAATTTTTTAGAATAAACATCTGGAGGTACTATTTTTCTATGATTTATCATAATCATTGTTTATCCCAGGTTATCTAATTGCAGCAATAATGCAAATACTGATTTTTCAAGGAAGAATGGTAGTTTTAAAAATTTTAAGTGCATATGAAACTTTAAATAGACTCCTTTTATCCAGGACAGGTATTACTTTTAGGTTCTTAACCTTGCTCCTTAACTATGCACTTTGACATAAATGAAGATCAAGAGGTTTTAGTTAGAGCCTTTAAGTGGCAAATTGTCAAGGGCAGTAGCTATCTTATTTATCTTTGAGATTAACATAATGCCTGGCATCTAGTAGGTGCTTATTAATCTGGGTATTGTTCTAAGTGCTAGAGATACAGTGGTAAGCAAAATAGACAAATATCTCACCCTCTTGTCTTGAGCATTCTAGTGAGTGAAGGTGGAATGAAATCATGATCACTTTGCAGAGACTTCATATTTGTTTTCAGACAATTATTTGTATCAGTCTAACCAATAATAGCCTGTAGTTTATTCAGCAATGGTTTGAAGCGTCAGAATGGGAGAAGCAGAATGATCAGTTAGATCATTCATTCATTAAACATTTAATTTCCTAGTGTATGTTAAATTATTTGAAACAAGCTCGTGAATGTGAGTCATTGTCATCCCAATTGTCAGCCTGATTCTTGTGCTCTGTTTATATCTCTGGGTAAAGACTTCAAGCCTCTGGCCAGGTTACAGCCTGGGAACTTCATCTCAGGTCGCATAACACTGAGTCCCAAGTGCATAAAATAATGTGTGCCATGTAATAAATTTTACTACATTAATCCTTGACTACTTGAAATGCAATTTCCTCACTACTTACGGCCACAGCCTGCATCTAGTCTTCATCCAGGCAACTCAAACAATAAAAATCTTCAAGTCTGATAGTCGCCTCAAGATGACCTTTTGTCAGTTTGTTTCCTAATGTACTTCATCTGTTCCTCCAGTCTTTTGACACTTCTCTTTTCTTTCCATCTCTTACTTGCTGGCTTTACTTCTTTGCCAGTCACTTCAATAATTGTCACCCCTCCCACTCCCCTTTGCCTTTTAGTTGTGTCCAGTCTTTAAATCCACAACTCTTAATCAGTTCAAATAGACTTTAGAGTCAGATAAGCTTCAAATCACCATTTGCTACTTCAGTGACCTTGCTAGATTCTTTAACCTTTTTTATTTACTCTTTGGTACCCTAAGCATTGTTTTGAAAATTAAATGAGATTATTGTATTCAGATACTTTTGACCACAAGTAATGAAAACCCTTATTAAGTGGCTTAAAAATAAAAAACCCAGGGGTAGAGTGTCTCTAAGGCTGATTGATTAGCAGCTCAACAATTTATGAGGTACCCATGTTTTTTTCATCTTTGCGCTCTATCATCCTCAGCTTCTTAACTCCCCTAATGATTACATAATGGTTGCCATAGTTCCAGGTGTCATGCAGTCGTGATTGTTAAATGGAAGGAGAACGTTTTTGCTACCTACTCTCTACCCCATCCACAGTTGCTAAACTTACTGACCTTGTCTTGACCAAAGTTGAGTCACAGGCTTACTCTGTCATATTGGCTTAGAATAATTAGGGTTCATCTCAGGGGGTAAGGAAGAAGTCCCACTAGACTCATATATCCAACTGCCTACTGGAATTTCCATGCATCTTATTTTATTTATTTATTTTTTTAGAGACAGGATCTCTGTCGCCCAAACTAAAGTGTGGTAGTGCAATTTTAGCTCACTGCAGCCTTGAGCCCCTGGGCTCGAGTGATCCTCTTGCCTCAGCCTCCTGAGCAGCTAGGACTACAGGCATGCATCAGTACACCAGGCTAATTTTTAAATTTTTTTGGAAGAGAGGGGTCTCACTATGTTGCCCAGGCTGGTCTCAACTCCTGTCCTCGAGCAGCCCTCCTGCCTTGACCTCCCAAAGTGCTGAGATTACCAGTTTGAGCCACTGTGCCTGGCCCCATGCATCTTTAATATGTCCAATATTGAACTTCCCAGTTTCTCCCTTTTCCCCTCTCTATTTTAGTAAGTAGCAAGTCTGTTCTCTCAGTTTGCTGAAGTTGAAAAACCTTGGTGTTGTTACTGGTCTTTCCTCACATCCCCTGTCTGATTGACCAAGAAATTCTATTGACCTTACCTTTGAAATATATCTAGAAGTTCACCACTTTTCATCACCTTCACTGCTACATCATGGTCCAAACCACCTGAAGTGTGTGTGTATATACATACATACATACATATGTGTGTGTGTGTGTGTGTGTGTGTATACACACACACACTTTTTTCCCCCCCCAGAGGCCATGTCTGTCTTTGTCACTCAGGCTGGAGTACAGTGGTACAATCAGAGCTAACTGTAACCTCAAACTCCTGTGCTCAAACAGTCCTCCTGCCTCAGCCTCCCGAGTAGCTAGGGTTGTAGGCACGTGCCACCATATCTGGCTGACACTTTTTATTTTTTTTGTAAAGGGGGATCATTATATTGCCCAGGCTAGTCTGAAACTCCTGGCCTCAAGCTATCCTCTTGCGTCAGTGTCCCATAGTGCTGGGATTACAGGTCTGAGGCACTGTGCCCATCAGTTCTTCTTGGTCTTCCACTCTTGACCACCATCTTTCCCACACCCTAAGAATCAAAGTGACTTGTCCTTCTCCAGAGAACTCTCCAATGACATAATATCCTCCCTCAATACAAGTCAAAGACTGTAGTGGCCTACAAGGCTCTGTATTGCACCTGTTACTTCTATGATCATCTTTCAACACCTTCACCATCTCTATCATTCTGACTCAGCCATCTTGCAGTTCCTCAAAGATGCCTTGCATTCCCTCACTTCTAGGCTTTGGTGTTTGATATTTCACTCTATCCAGTAAGTTCTACCATATACATACACAGCTTTCCTCTTTTCCTTTCAGTTCATAGTGCAAACACCATTTTCTCTGAAATCATTTCTGGCCACCCCCATCTAAATTTTTAATCCTCATATTTCCATTTTCTGCTTCATTTTTCTTAGCTTCTACCACATCTAACACAGCGTATAGTATTTAAATTTTTTTCATTGTATCTCCCCCCACTGGAATGTATTGAGAATAAGATAGGGATTTTTGTTCATACTATATCCCTAGCACCTAGAAAGGTACCTTGGCATTTGAAAGATCCTTAATAAAACATTTGTAAATAAATGGATGTTCATTCATTATAGTTTCTGGGTTCAGCTAGGTCCTTAGTAGGATTTAGTAATTGTTTCTGATCAGCTGCTTCATTTTCCGTAATTGCTATACTGAACTACCACCATTCTTATCAAACACCCTACTTTACTCTGAATCCTTAGCAGTGGATGTCCCCCTACCCCTCTCTTTTTAAACAGGATTGATACTGTGTATGAACTTTTTGGTCTTCCTAGTCCTTTTGCCTTTAAATATATAAATTTGTCATCATCTGTTTCCTTTTGATCTCAGAGTCCACCTCTAGTTTTTATTCAAGTCTCATCTATTTGTGTTGGTATCAAATCTTACCTTCTTTGAGATGTCATTTAAGCAATTGTTTATTTTATCATATGTCTTATATGTTTTTAAATGTCCTTCTCTATAGTGTTTTCTTCTTCTCTGGACTGTCTTAAAATACCCTTTATCCTTTCCTTACTACAACTCTATCTCGTTTACTTCAGACAGCTTTTTAGAAATATTTAAATTTAGTATTTCATTTTCATTTCCCTCTTAATGTTCAATTTACTGCATTCTGGCTTTTGCTTTTATTGGTCACAATTCTCTCTACCTCATAGAATTATGAGAGAATAAATGAGGATATATGTGTTTTTAGAATAATGCTTGCACATTGTTAATATTTTTTTTTTTGAGTGCTTACCTGGATTAACTATTACTACTGGAACCAAAATCATTCTCACTCTTACAGATACTTTTCTATCATCTTTTTTACTTTTCTGTATCCTTCATGAAATAGTTTCTGTCTTTTGGTTTTTGGACACCAGTGGTGACACGATGCTTTCAGCTCCAAATAAGAGAATCTCTTAAATCCAATGATAGGTAGTTCCAAGATTGATTTAGAGATGCAACACTATCAACTTAGGCTCTTACTGTCTTTGTATTCTGCCATTTTCACTGTGTCATCAATGCCTACCTTCAGGCCTCCAATTTTCATTATCCGAAAACAGAATGCAGTGCTGGGGTTTCTCTTGGGTGGATATCTCTTTATAGGGAAGAAAATCCCCAGAACATTTCTCTTACATCTCATTGACTGGAACCATGTCACATGTCTGCCCTTATACAATCACTGGCAAAAGGAAATATGATTATTGTGATTGATTTATATCAACCCTGAGCCATCCCCTATGGACTGGAGGACACTCTCACCTTTCTTGAGTTCACTACTCGATTTCTGGGAGAAAGATAAGTTAGCTAGAAAGAAGATATGAATGGTTCTTTAGTATATAACCAGCAGTGTCTGCCATGACAGTCACGTGGTTGATCTCTGATGGTTCCCTCTCTGTCTTTTTTATTGTTTCCTCTTGATTGATGTGTCCCTTAAGTGCTGGTCTTCCTCTGTCTTTGATTCTTTTCAAAAATTGTTCCTTCTTAATTGGAATGTGTCCACTTTAAATCCTTTAACGAGGATTAAAAAAAAAAATTGTTCCTTTTTAACACTATAAAATATCACTTGCGTTAGGATCCTTTCTAAATATTTGTCTCCAACTAATATTTCTAAGCTCCAGTTCAGAATATCTCCTGGATATCTTCATCGATATTCAATTCAAATGAATATTGTGCTGGGTTTTGGAGAGTCAAAATTAAATTTACCTTACATTATCTTACATTTTAATGAGGTAGTTAGCCAGAGAAGTAACTAGGAATGCAGTATTATGCAGCAAAACTTACCAACTATTGAAGTAGCATAGATGAAGGGATTAATAATAAGGTTGCAGGAATGTTCACGGTGGAACTTGTCTTTCCCTTCAAAAGTACTCTTTTTATATTCTATAATTTCATTAGTAGTACAACTGTACACACCTTTGTCAATCCAGAAATGGGCAGTCTGAAATCCTTCCTCTTTCCTATATCCAGCTGATGGGCAAATTATACAGATTCTATTTCTTACTACTTAATCCTACATGTTGGTCTGTTTATATCATAGTCATCCTACTTTAGGTTCTTGTTATTACTCATCTCTTTGTGATTGATTAATTCAGTAAAAGTTTATTGAACAGCAATATATTGTTAATCCCTTGTTCTAGAAATAGGAATAAAACAGGACCCCTCAGAGAGGTTACAATCCAGTGGATAAGGCGTGAAAACACACAGATGGTTATGTGATATGTAATACAGTAGAGACATGGGGGAAAGTGTAGGAGCTCAAGGTCAGGGGAATCTAACCCAAATTTGGGCTTCATAGAAGCCCAACTACAGGGTGAGTCTCAAAGCAGAAGTAAGCTAAGTGAAGGGCTCCTGGAGTAGGGAAGAGGGAAATAGACCTACGCACATATCCCACTTGATTTATATATAGCAAATATCACTTTGAAGGTATTAACTTTGGTGCTTGTGTACTTATTAATGTTACTGTTGCTCAAAAACAATTTTTTAACTGATATGATTAATTCAGAATATTCTCAGTAATGATACCATTATACAGTTGATTCTCATTATTTGTCAATTCTGTATTTATGAATTTGCCTGCTCACGAAATTTATAACCCCAAAATCGATACTTGAAGTGCTTTCAAGGTCATTTTTAGACATATGCAATTCAGAGTGGCAAAAAATTTAGAAAACTTTCTGAGCTATGCACAGTGGCTCACATCTGTAATCCCACCACCTTGGAAGGCTGAGGCTGAGGCAGCGGGATCGCTTGAGGCCAGGAGTTCAAGACCAGCCTGGGCAACATAGTGAGACCCGCCCACCCAACCATCTCCACACATGAAAAATGACCTAGCCGAGGTTGAACAAGTTAGTGCTCTGCCCTCATGTTTCAGCTCTCATACTTTAAACAAGTCTCCTTTTCATGGTCCATTTAGTGCCACAGTTTTTGTGCTTTCCATTTTTTTATTGGTGACTTTACTATTTAAAGTGGCCTCTGCCGGGCGCAGTGGGCGTACCTGTAGTCCCAGCTACTCAGGAGGCTGAGGTGGGAGGATCACTTGAGCCCAGGAGTTCTGGGCTGTAGTGCGCTATGCCGATTGGGTGTCCGCACTAAGTTCAGCATCAATATGGTGACCTCCCGGGAGCAGGGACCACTAGGTTGCCTAAGGAGGGGTGAACCGGCCCAGGTCGGAAATGGAGCAGGTCAAAACTCCGGTGCTAATCAGTAGTGGGATCACACCTGTAAATAGCCACTGCACTCCAGCCTGGGCGACATAGCGAGACCTGATCTCTAGAAAAATAAATAAATAAAATAAAATGGCCTCTAAGGATAGTGCTAAAGTTCTGTCTAGGGTTCCTAAGCACAAGAAGGCTGTGATGTGCCTTACAGAGAAAATTCGAGTGTTAGGTAAGCTTCATTCAGGCATGAGTCATAGTTCTTCTGTTGGCTATGAGTTCAATGTCAGTGAATCAACAATATATATTATTAAGGGGTCTTTAACAGAAATACACATAGAAGAGGTTATATATTGATGAAAATGTGACCAGAGTCTCGCAGGAACCTAACACTGTATTTACTTTAGGGGCGATGATTCAGTATTCTCTAATTTAGCATTTGGGATGATTTTATAGAACATAATCATTGCAAATCATGCAATGATTTTATAGAACTTAACTACAGATTTTATAGAACGTAACAAATGAGAATCACCTATATCAGGGTAAATTTCATTTTGGGAAATAGCCAAAATCATTTATGGCCAGGACCGATGAATTAGATGGGAATGGTCAAGGGGAAACAATACAGAGGTATGATTATTAAACAGTCTTTCTCTGCCTTTTAAAACACATGCCACCCTTTTTCATAAGCATCTCACCTCACACTTTAAATATTCTAATATATTCCCTTTAGCAGTCACCAGGTTGAAAATCAGTGTACAAGTTTTATTTTACCATCAGACAAGCAAAAAGATGTTGTCCTTTATTCTTTTCATTCATTTGTTTGTTTTTCTAAGACAGAGTCTCCTTCTGTCGCCAGGCTGAAGTGAATGGCGGCATCTTGGCTCACTGCAACCTCCTCCTGGGTTCAAGCGATTCTCCTGCCTCAGCCTCCCGAGTAGCTGGGATTACAGGCACACGCCGGCATACCCAGCTAATTTTTGTATTTTTATTGGAGACAGGGTTTCACCCTGTTGGCCAGGATGGTTTCTATCTCCTGACCTCATGATCTGCCCGCCTGAGCCTCCCAAAGTGCCGGGATTACAGGCGTGAGCCACCGCACCCAGCCTAGTTTTTGGAGACAGAGTCTCGCTCTGTTGCCCAGGCTGGAGTGCAGTGGTGCAATCTCAGCTCATTATTACCTCTACCTCCTGTGTTCAAGTGATTCTCCTGCCTCAGCCTCCTGAGTAGCTGGGATTACAGGCATGTGCTACCACGCCCAGCTAATTTTTTTATTTTTAGTAGAGAGTGTTCACCATGTTGGCCAGGCTGGTCTCAAACTCCTGACCTCAGATGATCTGCCTGCTTTGGCCTCCAAAGTGCTAGGATTATAGGCTTGAGCCATTGTGCCTGGCCTATTTCTGAGTATTTATTGTAAAAACTAGTTTTTACAGTTCGCCAGATGCAATAAAATTTTATCATGTTTAGTGCTTTTTTTTTTTTAAACTTTTCTCTCCCTCCAGTGAAGAATAATTTGTATAACTTTTAAGTTGGCAGACATTTACTGTTAAGGGCCAGATGGTAACTATTTTAGACCTTGTGGGCCATACAATCTCTGCTGCAGCTACTCAGCTCTACCACTGTCTGGCGAAAACAGCAATAAACAGTACGTATTATTTTATATATTTATAGTATAAACTCCTTTTTCTTTTTCTGTTTCTTTTTTTTTTTTTGAGATGGAGTCCTGCTCTGTCGCCCAGGCTGGAGTGCAGTGTCACAATCTCGGCTCACTACAACTCCACCTTCTGGTTTCAAGTGATACTCCTGCCTCCCAAGTAGCTGAGACTACAGGCATGTGCCTCAACGTCTGGCTAATTTTTTGTATTTTTAGTAGAGACCGGGTTTCACCATGTTGACCAGGCTGGTGTTGAACTCCTAACCTCAAGTGATTCACCCACCTTGGCCTCCTAAAGTGCTGGGATTATAGGCGTTAGCCACTACCACCCCTGGCCTGTTTATAGTATAAACTCCTTAGGGTAGGGAGTATGTCTTACGCTGTTTATCCTTCATGCCACATGTAAGAGTATAGCACAGTGGGGTCTCAGTAATGGTTGGCTTGATAATTCTGGTTTGACCTAGATAATAAAACTTATATTTTTTAAATATTAGTAACTCAAACATTAAAACCCATCCATTTACAGTTAAATTATTTTAGAAATCCTAATTTTTTTTTATCTTACTATAGTCCTTCTTTAGACAATTATAATAGTTCAAGCTCATTCATTCGGATTTAGGTAGTCAATGGCCGAGTTATATAGTAGTTGGTAAATACTATAGGACATGCTGGCTTGTTTTATAAATGTTTTAGTACTTATATTTGGTAGCGATCATTAAAGTCCTTGAATCATAGTTAAGTCTCCATGGGGTAGCAGTGGTTTGATGATTATGTTTAATGGATGTAATATACTATAAAGATAATTCATGGTTAAAGTTGGGTACTGATTTAAATTAAGTCATTTGAGAGGCCAGGCACAGTAGCTTACACCTGTAATCCTAACACTTTGGGAGGCTGAGGTGGGAAGATAGCTTGAACCCAGTAGTTCAAGACTAGCCTGAGCAAAATAGGGAGACCCTATCTCTACCAAAAAAAAAAAAAAGTCTAGGCATGATGGCACATGCTTGTAGTTCCAGCTACTTGGGAGACTGAGGTGGGAGGATTGCTTGAACCCTGGAGGTTGAGACTGCAGTGAGCCATGAACAAGCCACTGCACTCTAGCCTAGGTGACAGAGCAAGACTGTCTCCAAAAAAAGAAAGAAAGAAGTTACTTGAGAATTGTAAACAATTAGAGAGCTAAACAAACTTGCTAAATAATCAGTTTGTTGCAGTCTTGGCTAAGAGCCTAATAGTTCAGTGAAACAGCTGCATATCTTCTCCTCCTTCCTTATCTTTTGGGCTACAGACATTTTTTTTCCCTGTACTCCTTAAACTACTCTCCTCTTTCTAATGAGCCTGTTGAGATGTCGTCTCAGGCCACATATAAGAAGAGGATGAGAAGAGGCATTTTAGAAAGTATAAAAGTGAAAAAATCACATAGATTTCTCATTTCCTAGTGTTGCTTTTACAGTTAAACATTATGAAAGTATGTGTCAACTGAGCATGTGTAAATCCATTCCTACTACCTTAAGTGTAAGGTATTATTTTGAAAAAATCCTCTTATCTTTTATGTAGATGAACAGTGTAATACTATTTTATAAGTAAAAATGAACTTCTTTTTAGAGTTCACCTGTTAAGACTTTATTTACCTTAAGTGTGCATGTGAGAGGTATGTATGTGTGATATACTTGGGATGAGGTTCATAAGCTGAGGTTTCTGAAAAATTGGCTCATAGCACTACTGACTAGACGGAACCACTAGATCTGCACTGTCCAACACAGTAGCCACTAGCCACATGAGGCTGTTAAGCTACTGAAATGTAGCTATCTGAATTGAAGTTGAAGTATAAAGCCCATACTATATTTCAAACATTTAGTACCGAAAATAATGTAAAGTATTATTGATAATTTCTATTTTGATTATATGCTGCAATGATAATATTTTAGATTTACTAGGTTAAATAAAATACATTATTAAAATAAATTTCACATTTATTTATTTTTAGTAGAGACTGAGTTTAGTAGAGATCGTGCCATTGCACTCCAGCCTGGGCAACAAGAGCAAAACTCCATCTCAAAAAAAAAAAAAAAGTTTCTTTTTACTTTTTAAAAAATATGGGTTCTAGAAATGTGGCTTGCATTTGTTGCTTGCTTTGTATTTCTGTTGTACAGCTCTGGTCTAAATAGTGTGATCTTTCAACACAGGCAAAGTGTTATAATGAAATACTAGTTTATCAAGACTCATTTAAAATGATCTATAAATTCTGTAGCTGTTTTTTAATTTTTTGGCTAATACAATATTTTTGGTTTTGTTTTTTGTTTTTGAGACAGTCTTGCTCTCTTCCCCAGGCTTGAAGTGTAGTGGCTTCATGATCACAGCTCATTGCAGCCTCAACTCCCTGGGCTCAAGTGATCCTTCTGCCTCAGCCTCCCAGGTAGCTAGATCTACAGATGCATGCCACCACACTTGGCTAATTTGTTTTATTTTTTGTAGATACGAGGTCTTAACTATGTTGCACAGCTGGTCTTCAACTCCTGGACTCACGTGATCCTTTTGCCTTGGCCTCCTAAAGTGCTGGGATTGCAGTTGTGAGCCACCACCCTGGACCTAACTCAGTGTTTAAAATTAGTGTAAAGAACACTTTATTTTAAATTAGCCAGGTGTGGTGGCACACACCTGTAGTCCCAGCTATTCAGGAGGCTGAAACAGGAGAATTGCTTGAACCCGGGAGGCGGAGGTTACAGTGAGCTTAGACTGTGCTGTTACACTCCAGCCTGGACAACAGAGCGAGACTCCATCTCAAAAAAACAACAACCAAAAAAGAACACACTATTTTAAATGATTTCAAAATGCCAGGAAAGTATATTAGCTCACTGTACATTCACTAGTCATTAGCAAGCTTTTAAGGACTTTTTATAAAAGCAGGTAAGAAAGAAGGGCTAGTTGTTATTTGAAGATTTTGTTCATCCTAGTTAGAATAAGTCAGTTCTACACTCGCCAAGAGAAGAAATGTTGTAATTTTTTTTCTTTTGTTTTTTTTTTTTTTTTTTTTTTTTTTTGGTATAACAAACAATTGAACAAAGGTTTTTTTACAGCAGCATTGTGACAGCACACCGCGCGCCGTTAA
>CAUYLG010014192.1:0-10233 GCA_963573385.1 Cacajao melanocephalus | reverse complement strand
CCTTCCCCAGTGTGAGGAGATGAAGGCCACGGTGATCAGGCACGGGGAGACCCTGCGCCGCACCAAGGAGGAGATCAACGAGCTGAACCGCATGATCCAGAGGCTGACGGCCGAGGTGGAGAACGCCAAGTGCCAGGTATGAGAGCCCGGCCCACCCCTCAGTGTAGGAAGAGAGTAGGGTTAGCCCTCAGCAGAGGGATGGAGTTAGACTCTGGAAAAGTCTTCCCAGTGTAGCCTCATGGGTGACAGAGTAAGATGAGGAATCTACTGAGATCTTTCTGATTGTCTTGGCCAAGGTGTGTGTGAGTATCTGTGTGTGTGTGTGTGTGTGTGTGTGTGTGTGTGTGTGTATAAGTGAAGAGGGAAGGAAGGAAGGTTAGGAAGCTGATTGGAGAGACAGTATTTTAAGACAGAAGTTGCATGATCCAATTGGAGACTGGCTGGGATTTCAGGAAACTAAAATTGCTTTCTCCTCTCCATATTCCCCTACCTCCCAGAACTCCAAGCTGGAGGCCGCGGTGGCCCAGTCTGAGCAGCAGGGTGAGGCGGCCCTCAGTGATGCCCGCTGCAAGCTGGCCGAGCTGGAGGGCGCCCTGCAGAAGGCCAAGCAGGACATGGCCTGCCTGATCAGGGAGTACCAGGAGGTCATGAACTCCAAGCTGGGCCTGGACATCGAGATCGCCACCTACAGGCGCCTGCTGGAGGGCGAGGAGCAGAGGTGGGTCCAACCCGGCCCTAAGCACCCCCTTGCATAGTCCTGCTCACCTTTGATTTTTCCCTAACTCAGCCTCAGTCCCCACATGACATTCTTGCCTCTATGGATCCCAGATCCATACCTTCAAGTTGTCTCATTCTCAACTGTCCCAAGATCCATACCCTGCCTGGTTTCTAGGACATCACCTACTCTAGGGCAGGGTTGCTGCCCAAAGTCCACCCTGACCTCATCTTCCCAAGAGGGCCTCCCACTTCCGAAAGTTGAGCCTATCCAGACCCGCCAGATATGGTTGTTCAGGTTGTTCACTGCACAAAAGCAGCCAGCAGAGAGAAAAATGAGAGCTGAAATCCAACCATACTCTGCCTGCTAAACAGTGTGCCCTGGCATTGCTTCAACTGCCAGAAAGGTGCCTTTTTCTAAGTTGCACAAGGGCATATATGTAGGTCAGAAATAGCCCTGAGATGACCCATTTCAGCACCCAGGGGAAATTTAATGACCTCGTTCTGACTTTTCTTTTATCTTCCCCTTCCTCACTTTTTCCCCACTCAGGCTGTGTGAAGGTGTTGAAGCTGTGAATGTCTGTAAGTATCTTGAGCCCTGAAAAAGACAATGTAGATTGGGGAAAAAGGACTTTGTGACTATGAGTATATGCAGAGACTTTGGGAGAAATGTTTCAAATAATTCCCCCAGTAAAGGGGGCAGGTTGGTCATGCAGCAAAAGAGACTGAATTTAGCTTGCAGGAAGAACCTCACAGCATGAATGTGTTGAGGAAGGGAAAGAATAATAAGATGTCACTGCAAGAAGGGACCTCAGATGTCACTCATAACCTTCACCTTGTAGAGGTGAGAAAGCTGAGACCCAGATAGAGGAAGGGACTCTCAAGGTCACAAAGCAGAACCAGGACCAGAACCCTGGTCTCCTGGCTCCCAGGCGAGGGTTCCCTCCACACCTTCAGAATAGAACTGGAGGCTCTTCACATCTTTCCCTGCATGGCCGATACCTCAGACAGATCAAAGGAAGGTGGCTGAATGGGACCGCCACCAGCAGAGGTCTCCTGAACCTGCCCTTGTTCCCACAGGTGTCAGCAGCTCCCGGGGTGGGGTCGTGTGCGGAGACCTCTGTGTGTCGGGCTCCCGGCCGGTGACGGGCAGCGTGTGCAGTGCCCCCTGCAATGGAAACCTGGTGGTGAGCACTGGCCTGTGCGCGCCCTGTGGCCAGCTGAACACCACCTGCGGAGGGGGCTCCTGTGGCCAGGGAAGGTGTTAGGTGGCCCAAAAGAGAGCCAGGAAAACCCCTTTTGCCTGCCAGACATGCCACTCACTGCTCCACCCCCAGCTGAGAACAGCAGCACATCGCTGGCTTTTCCTTTTGTGTTCTGAGAATACACCATCGGCTCATTCCCACCAGCGGCTCCTGCCCACCTCTCATCCCACTGGAAAGGGGCCTGCAGCTGGGCAGTAGACCCATTCCTTCCCCGGTCTCAGCCTTCAACACCTCCCAGAGAGAAGGGCCTTTCTTCTCTGGAAGGAGCACTGTGAGACTGTTCCCCCCGCCTCTCTGGCCTCTTGTCTCCTCTTTTCCAATAAACTGGGGGACCTGCTTTCTGTGCCATAATGTCTTGCTTTCTTGGAGCGCCCCCACACCCACCAACTGGTGACCATCCCAGCTTGATGATATGGCCTGAACGCTAGAGTCATTCTGGCCTGTTCTCAGCCTGGACACCCGTGGCGCCCTGTCCCCAGATGGTTCTATCTCCTGGCCAGGCAGTGCTGACTGTGCTCACAGCACCTCCCACCTGTCACTCCTGTCAGTCTGGCATGGCACGGGGTTTTGTTCTTCCAACTGGCTCTGAAGAGGACCGAGGAGGCCGGAATCAGCGGGAAGGCCGTGCATGCGTATGTGCATGTTTATATGTGTGCACGGGTATGCATGCGTGTGTGCGTGTTTGAGTTTTGCCCCCTTCTTGCACACACAGTTCCCACTTTCTTTTCTCCACACATCTTCACCTGCGCCCAGCCATCCCACCACATAGGTTCCACAGCAGCAACCACCAGAAGTGCCAGCAGCCACCCTTGGGGGGCTGCCCTGTGTCAGTCTGGTTCCCACCCCATTGCCACATCCTCCTCATGCTGCCCACCAAACAGGGAAAAATGAGAGACTTGGCACCTGCCCCTGGCCCACCCTCAAGGAATCAGGCCTGGAACAGTCTTCACAAGGCTACAGCCCGCCTCCGGGTTAGCACATCGCCTTCCTCGCTGGCCCTCTTCATTCCTCCGCTTCACCCAGCCCCAACCTCAGCCCAGCCCCTGGCCTTTCCCACCCATCTCACCAGGACATTCTTGGAGGACCCACCCACTTCCTTAGCTCCCCCTGGAATCTCCAGGCCCCCCAGGGCCCTTTAGCCTCCACCCATACTCCAGGGGCTCCCCGTCTCCTTCTCTCTCTCCACCTCCCAATTCCTGAGTCTCGAGCCTTTTACTTCCTTGTCTCCCAGGCCAGGCTCTCAGCTTCTCCCAGGAGGTTCTGCTCACAGGCCACACACCTCACCGTGCACCTTGCCTCAAACTTCCAACTACCCCAGGGCCTTTTCTCACCTCTCTGCACTCTCCTTAGGCAATTGCATCAGTCTCTTGCCTTCAGCTGCCACCCGCAGTTAATGTCCTCTGTAGTTAAAATCCTCCACCTGGGCTTCAGAGCCCTGATGATTCTCCTCCTACCCTCCCTCCTCAGCTTAGACCCATCAGCTCCCGTCCCTACAAGACACCTCCATTTGGCAGTTTTAGAGATGCTTCTAACTCAGCACACCTTCCAGCTTAACTCATCGCTTCCCACCCTCTCAACCGGGGTCTCCTCCATTCTTTCCTTCCAAGATCATCGACACAGTTGCCCAAACCAGAAGCTATGATTTATCCATGCCTGCACCCTCAACATTCAATAAGCCACAAGGACATCTTTTTCTGCCTCCTAAATACCTCTCCATCCACCTCTTTCCTTCTCCCTGCTGCTGTCACCATGCCCAGTCACCACCAACTTGTCTGGAGTCCTGCTCTTCCCACCTCACAGCAGCCAAAGAGACCTTCATCAAACACAAGGCTGCCCTTTCAGTGGATCACCACTGTCCCCGGGACAGAGTCCAAACTTAAACACAATGTACCATCCCCTGTATGTCTAACTCTGACTGATCTCTCAGTGTCCCTCACTGCTCTCCATTCCCCATTGCCCCCCACCTTTCTCCCCTTCTCTGGCTTCAGATGCCCTGAACACCTGTCAAGTGAGGTTTTGGACCAGAGCCTCTCCAGGGGCCTTTTCAGTTCTGCCCTTCTTGGGAAGGGGCTCTGAGCTCTGCTCTGGGGTTTAACCTCCCTTCTCAGGGGTTAAGGAGGATACTGTAAGGGCTGCCAGCCTCAGAAAGTTATGGAGGTGCCACCTGGGGGAACCCAGAGGCTCCGTGCCTCTGGTGGTGACACATCTTCCTTCCACCCAACCAGCTCAAGGGGCCACACAAGATTGTCGGAACCTCTGGTCCTGGGTCCCTGAATCCCGTCTTCTCCACCACCACTGCCGCCTCTCCACCAAGGAGGGGGTGGCCACGGAGAGCCCTGAGCCTTGGTGCTGGGACAGAAAGAGAAGCACAGCCAAAGGGTTGTTAAGCAGGCAAAGCTGATTACTTCCTGAAGGAGGTAATGTTGAAGCTGAGACCTAAAGGAAAACCAGGAGCTCATTTATTCCAACAGCAAATCATGACTGAGCACCTGCTGTGTAGCTACACAGCAGGTGCTCTTACACGAACTCGAGTTCCTTTAAATAAAGAAAATAGTTAAGATGCTTGTCCCTGTGAAGCTTACCTTTGAAAGCAAGAAGTGAACCAAAGTAAAGAGTTAGCCAGGAGGAGAGATGTGCTCCAGACATGGGGAACAGCATGTGATAGGTGGAGCTGGAGAAGGAGCAGGGGGCCATCCGGGAGCTGTGGTACGTCGGGAAAGCGCTGAGGAGAGCGGGGACTGCTTTCTACATCCTCCTCTACGGCCCCTCCTACCCCAACTCCATAAAAGCTTTCTTTACCCAAGGGCGTTTCTCATTCCTCCTTCCTTCCAGGCACTTCTCCCATCCTCTTGCAGAGGTAGATGCTGTGGGCCTTCCATGCTCATATAGAGAGCCAGCTCCCTCTTGTCTGGAAGCTTCCTGCTGGCTGCTGAGGAGTGTGAGCTAGCTGGATGGTGGATCCCTCTGTGCTGACAAGCCTGAGATAGGGCCGGTGTGGTAGTGTTAGTACCCAGAGTAACAGTGCCATGGCATCCAGCCTGCCCTGCACACCAGCTGAAGCTCTCACTTGCTCGGTGGGCTGCTGCTGTCACCTGCCTTTATCAAGTGGGTAAACTTCCCGAGGCTCCAGAAGCTGGAGAGGCTTGGTCACACACTCTTGTTGACAAAAGCTGAGATGCCAGACCTCCAGCTTCCAGTTTTTCCTACCGGCCCCCTCTACCCCTGGCTGAGAATGCTGCACTGTTATGATGTCATGGCAGTAGTAATAACAAGAGCAGTCAGATACACCAATTGTTTAGCATCTGTTGCACACCACACTACCCCCCGAACTTATTTGTGTTGTCTCATTTAATCCTCCTATGGTAGCCATCTTCATCTCCCTCTCTGTTCATGGCACTGCTCATATCAAAGGTGGAAACTTTTTCCCTCCCCTGGATCCTGGGCTGGCCCCGTGACTGCTTTGACCAATAGAATCTGATGGAAAGCATCTTCTGCCGCTTCCATGCCCAGGAGGCCTGAAGAGTATTGGAGCACAGAGAGAACAGAGACCCTGGCCGTCAGCTCCTGAGCTCTTGACCAGAGGTAGCTCCAAATGCCAACCGTCCAAGTGAAGCCACCGTGGATCTTTCAGCAGCGCCAGAGCCCCAGTCAATGACAGGAAGCAGAAGAATCACCAAGGCAATTTACACAACTATGAAAAAGATTGTTGTTTTAAGACGCTAAATTTGGGGATGTCTTGTTACACAGCAATAGAAAGGTGGAGGGCAAGCTGGTACCTGGCAGAGGGATGCTGCTGAAACAAAACCCAAAACCTGTGACGCTGACTTTGGGCCCAGGTGTCAGGCAGACTGAATGTGCTCAAGGAGACAATCAGTGAACGCTGGATCGCCAGCGAAGAAATTATCCTTAGATGCTGGAGAAAAGGCCTAGGGGTAGCGGCTGCCCCTTATGGCTGCAGCTCCTGTGGTCTTTAGTTTCTGCTTTGCGCTAGCCAATCTCTGTTATGGTTAATAATACTTTATGTTAAACCTTCTCTATTCAAATTACTGTCTTCTAATTGGACTCTGACTGATACACCTTGGCCAACCACCTCAGCTGATTCTCAGCTGGTGGCCAGCACCAAGTCCAGCCATGTGAGATTGTGGCCATATTGGACCTTTTAGACATCCTAGCCCTCCAGACTGCACCGTGTAAAGTGGAACTGCTCGGGAAACCCACAGAATCCTGAGGCATGATAAAGTATTGCTGTTTCAGGACTCTCCATTTGGGTGACTTGTTGTGTGAAATAAATATCTGAAACACCTCCCTACAGCCCAGCAGATATCATCATCCCATTTTAAACATGAAGGAACCAAAGTTCAGGGAGGGTTAGTGATTTGCCCACAGTTACAGACTAGTAAATGGCTGCACCGGCAAGGCATGCAAACTCACGGGGCATTAACATAACCCTTCAAACAGTCTCACTTAGGGAGCTAGAAGGATCTTAGGAATGCTGTCCAAACTCCCCATTCCACAGCCAAGGCAACTGAAGATCAGGGGATGGAAGCAATTTGCCCAAAGTTACACATGTGGCCAATAGCCATCAAGGCTTGGAATGGGAAGCCCAGTTCTCCCGACTCTCACCCCAAGGCTCTTCCTCCTTGCCCACTGCTTCTCTCACATACCTTCCTTCCATTCTCATTCATCTTTTTCCCCATGCACTTGATTTCCCTTCAGGAAGGCCGAGGGGTGGGGGCAGTGGGTGATCACCCTGGTTGAGAACGCCTGGGAAACATGTGGCCACATCTAGAGATATTTTTAATTGTCACAAGAGGGCGGTTGAGGACCCCTGGCATCTAGTGGATTGAGGCCAGGAATGCTACTCAACATCCTACCACATGCACACAACAGCCTTAATATAAAGAATGGCCCAGCTCACAACGTCAA
Source organism: Cacajao melanocephalus (assembly GCA_963573385.1). NCBI lineage: Eukaryota > Metazoa > Chordata > Mammalia > Primates > Pitheciidae > Cacajao > Cacajao melanocephalus. The sequence continues at coordinate 3,328 of CAUYLG010014192.1, read as the reverse complement.
TAGTGCTGAAGAGGAAAATTCCTGGTCTAGAGAAACCCATGACCCCATAAGATTCCCTGGCTCTATGAGTCTTCCCTCCCTTTCCCCAAGGCCTGGGCTGCTCAAGGACAGATGTCATTTTCAGCTGCTGAAAAATAGCTAACTGGATCAACAGGTCCTGAGGCGCTCTGACAGGGAGTACCTATCACAGGAGGGCCCTGGCATTTTCAAGACTCTGAGACACTAGGCTTGATTCGCTACAATGAGTTTATTGGAGAGTTTATTGGAAACACAGAGTGAAACAAAGACAAAGGAGAAGGCAGCAGAGTCATTGGTTTTTCAGAAGCTCTTGCGGGCAGCCCTGGCAGGGAGGTGCTCTCCCCACGGTGGGCCTGTCCCTCGCAGAGTCACAGAACCACCATCCAGGGTCCGCGTCTCCATTCCACAGGCAGAAGCGCATGGGCAGAGTCCCAGGTCCTGCAGAGAGGGACATGCCCGGGCCTCCCCTGTTCCTCCAAGCTTTGGGGAAGCGGTCAGGCAGGACCAATGCATACAGCGAAAAACAGAAGGCGGAAGGAAAGGATGAATCCTCAGGACAACAAATTGACTACTGGGAAAGGCTGCAAAGAGAAGACCACAGCGCCTCCCGGGCCTCCCCGGACTCCTGCGACCCGGGATGGCGCCCGGAGTGGAGTGGTTGGGAGGGCACTCAGAGTGCCTGCAGTTGGCTGCAGCTCTTGGGAGGCCGGCGCGAAGTACTGGCTGGGCGGAGAGTGACGGCGACAGGCGCTGGCGGAGGCCGCAGCCTTCTAGCACCTCTTACAGCTGCCGCCGCAGGCGCCGACCCCGGCGCAGGGGGCGCAGGCGTTAGTGGTGCCCACCACCACGTTGCTGTTGCTGGGGGCGCTGCTGACTCTGGTGGAGACAACAGGGGCAGTAGTGGAGGCGCAGAGATCGCCACAGACGACGCCACCGCGGGAGCTGCTGACGCCTGCAGGGAAGAGATGGAGGCGCGCATCAGGGGCAGCCGCGGCCGGGTGGGTGGCTTTGCTGCGAGCGCACGCGCCCCGTCCCCGGAAGCGTCCAGACCCGCCCAGCGGGAGGAAGGGACGGACCCCACTACTTACAAACATTCACCGAGCCGACGCCCTCACACAGCCTGCAGAGAGAAGAGGGGAGAGGTCAGTGCCACGGAAAAGAGGCCGGGGCCTCCGCGGCCGAAGTGGAGGGGGACATCTGTGGCTTTCCATCTGGGCACTTGCCAGAGGGAAGGGGCAAGAAACGCGCTCGGCCAGCATAGCCCCGGGTCACCGTGAGGGTCTGGAGACAGAAGGCCTACCAACGCCTCGCTCTCCACCGCTTCTGAGCTGTGCAACCCCCGCTTCAGCCAGCCTCGGCCTAGGCTTCCTCTTCAGGAAAATCTACTTCGTAAATCTCTGGTGAGGACTGAATCAAATAAAAGGCCTACGGTGCTTAGCCCTGGCTCACAGCCCTTAAGATCTATTATCAGCTGCCACTCCTTCGAAGTTTGCTCTGACTGAACGGCAGGTGCCTTTGAGGGGAGCAGATTTAAACTCTGAAATCCAGTCTGATTGGTGTCATTAGATTATAGGCTTCAGGGGGGTAAGCGTTTTTGTCTATTCCTTTCCCTCACCTAAAAACAATGCCTGGCTCAATACAAAACTGTTGGATAAACAAATGAGATTTTAGAACAGGCTCTGAGACTGCTCACCACAGTCCTCTCATCCTGCAGATGGAAACGCTGAGGCCCAGAAGGAGGAAACGTCCATTGACAAGGCAGGGCTGTCACCTAGACCACCCATTTCCACCCAGCCAGCATTTTCCTCCCACACAGCTTCCCTCAAGGGAAGCAAATGGAGTTCCCCTGAACGCACAGTGGCCAAAGATTGGTGAAATCAGCTTCAGATAGGAGAGGCCACAGCCACCAACAAATTGTCCCATGCCCAGTTTCCCTAGGTAACCTGCAGCAATGCTCCTGAGTTCATTCCAAGAGCCCTGTGTGATGGAGGAGTGGGCCACTCAGATTCCAATGCCATTTCCACGTGTCTCTCCGACTTACAAATTCAGACTTGGAAAACTCCTCCTCCCAAAATTCTTCCCTTAGGAAACTCCCCGGCCGCAGCCAGACCCCTGCCTCTGAGCTTTCCAATGCAACAACTTGAGTTTGTTGGAAATCTCATCATGAGGCCACTTTAAGTTCCAGGTCACAAACCTGTGTTCCCCATTTCGAAAATACACGAGATGCTCCCTCTGCATCCCCACTCTCCACCCTCCTCTCCCCAGGGCTAAGGGCCTGACTGTCCACGAGAAAAGGAGCTTGGAGTGAGACCAACTGACTAACTAGGGGAAAGAAACCAAGGGCAAAGAATGAGCTTACATTCTGTGGGGGTTGTCCTGGGAGTGGGAGCTGTATAGCTAGCTGCCCTCCAGCCATAGCAAGGCTGAGTGACCAATGGGTTTTCTCCTCTCCCCTCACCTCTGAAGCAAGCAGATAAGCAAAAATCCTGAGAGCAAGGTGTAACTGCCCCAAGGGATAAATCCTTGCTCTCTAAGTCATTCCCACGTGCCGCAATGGAAGACCGCTTTGAGTGCTCATTGCCATTACAATAGAAAAGTGTGAGTTGATCGTGTCATCTATCTGAATCTCTCCTTGGGGGATACATCTGAACTCCCAGGTCTGGAGCTGGGACCAGAGTCAGATAGGAAAAAGATAAGGAATCCTGAGTAGCCCATGCAGCTGCAGCTGGAAGGGAAGAAGCACTATCCAGGCAAGCTGGCCCCAAGCCTTAATTAGGCTTCTCAGTAAGAGGGATGCCTGCTGCCAGATTACTGGATCTCAATTGAGATTAACATGACTGCAATCCAAGATCAGTGCCTGGGTGAAGATGAGAAACTCAGACAGAGATAGATCATATTTAAAGGACTTACACAAATTACCTGTCTGCTTGCAGGGTGGGGAGGTTAAGAAACAATACTTGAGTGCTGCCAGGAGTGGGAGGACAGGGCACGCTGAGAACCCTGGCAGAGCAGGGAAAGTGAAAGGTCTATGGGACCCACCTCTGCTCCTCGCCCTCCAGCAGGCGCCTGTAGGTGGCGATCTCAATGTCCAGGCCCAGCTTGGAGTTCATGACCTCCTGGTACTCCCTGATCAGGCAGGCCATGTCCTGCTTGGCCTTCTGCAGGGCGGCCTCCAGCTCGGCCAGCTTGCAGCGGGCATCGGCGAGGGCCGCCTCACCCTGCTGCTCAGACTGGGCCACTGCAGCTTCCAGCTTGGAGTTCTGAAGAGAACAGAGAGAAGAAGGTAGATTAGAGTCCCTGGGTCTCTCTG
>CAUYLG010014189.1:0-109506 GCA_963573385.1 Cacajao melanocephalus | reverse complement strand
TTTTACACCCGGGGCCCCTGTTATTCCCAATATTTGTGGTTTTTTTTTTTTTTTTTTTTTTTTTTTTTTGAGACGGAGCTTTGCTCTTGTTAGGCAGGCTGGAGTGCAGTGGCGCCATCTCGGCTCACCGCAACCTCCGCCTCCTGGGTTCAAGCAATTATCCTGCCTCAGCCTCCCGAGTAGCTGGGACTACAGGCTCGCGCCACCATGCCCAGCTAATTTTTGTATTTTTAGTAGAGACAGGGTTTCACCATGTTGACCAGGATGATCTCGATCTCTTGACCTCGTGATCCAGCTGCCTCGGCCTCCCAAAGTGCTGGGAGTATAGGCGTGAGCCACCATGCCCGGCCTCTTAGAGGCATTTACTGGCAACTGTGATAGGTGTTTTAAGGGGGCAATTCGTTGAAAAGTATTTTGGGAAAGTATTTTTTCTTCATTCACCATGCCCACTCCCACTAATATGGGAGTTACAAAAAAAGTAGAGAGGAAAGTAAAAATATGCTGATAATGATAAGAAATTCTGATAGACTGGACAAAGTAAATGTGGCACATATACACCATGGAATACTATGCAGCCATAAAAATGATGAGTTCATGTTCTTTGTAGAGACATAGATGAATCTAGAAACCATAATTGTCAGCAAACTGACACAAGAATAGAAAACCAAACACCACATATTTTCACTCATAAGCGGGTGATGAACAATGAGAACACATAAACACGTGGAAGAGAACAACACTCAGTGGGCTAGGTGGGGTGGGGGGAGGGGAGGAAAGGGGAGGGACAGCAGGGGGGCAGGGAGGATGGGAAGGGATAACATCAGAAAAATGCCTGAAGTAGGTGACGGTGGTGGGAGATGGGGAGGATGGAAACAGCAAACCACCATGGCATGTATGTACCAATGCAGCAATCCTGCAGGATGCAGGATGTGCACATGTATCCCAGAGCCCAAAGTACGATTAAAAAAAAAGATTCATTTGAGATCCCAGTCTTAAAGGGAGCTCATGCACTGGGCTTGCATCTTCATGCTAATCTCCAGACTCACCAAGTGATAGTGTTTTTCTTTTTTTTTTTTCCTTTTTTTATTGTACTTTACGTTCTGGGGTACATATGCAGATCATGAAGGATTGTTGCATAGGTACACATGTGGTGATGTGGTTTGCTGCCTTCATCCTCCCATCACCTACATCTGGCATTTCTCCCCACATTATCCCTCCCTGACTTCCCCACCCCTCACCCCCGCTGTCCCTTCCTTTGCCCCCTCAACAGACCCCAGTGTATGATACATGTAATAGTCTTATAATGAGATTGTGAAATTTAAGAAATACAACAGTAAAACTCTAAAAAAGAAAGAAATACATATGTTCTGGTGGGATATACTACAAGTTAATTTCAAAGTTGCTGTTACTTTGCAATTTTATTTTAATTTTTAGTTTTTTTTGAGACTGAGACTTGCTATGTGGCTCAGGCTAGAGTGCAGTGATGCAGTCTCAGCTCACTGCAACCTCTGCCTCCCGGGTTCAAGCGATTCTTCTGCCTCAGCCTCCAGAGTAGCTGGGACTACATGCGTGCACCACCACACCCGGCTAATTTTTGTACTTTTGGTAGAGACAGGGTTTCACCATGTTGGTCAGGCTTGTCTCAAACTCCTGACCTCAAGCGATCCACCTGCCTCAGCCTCCCAAAGTGCTGGGATTACAAAGCATGACCCCCCGTGCCTGGCCTTGCAATTTTATTTTAATAAATGTTTATTTTTAAATAATATTTACAGTTGCAAATAACAGTTTCCATGTACCTTTCAACCAGTTTCCCTTAATGTTAACATCTTATATAACTAAAGTACATTTGTCAAAATTAAGATATTAATATTGGTACATTACTATTAACTAAACTCCAGTCTTTATTCAGATTTCACCAGTTTTTCTGCTAACACCCTTTCTCTGTGTTCCAGGATTCCATCCAGAATATGACATAGCATTTAGGAAATTATATGTTAAGTGGGGAGAACCAACAAACTAGACATTAGAGAGAAGGCCCTTAAATTCCTAATGCACATTATTTATTAGATTTTGTAGTTTCTTTGTGTCAGTGGGAATGAGAGTAGGGCAGTGCTATGATTTGAGTCTATCCCCACCAAAACTCCTGTTAAAATTTGATCCCCAATGTGGTGGTGTTGGGAGGTAGGGCCTAGTGGGAGGTATTTGGGTCATGGGGTTAGATCCCTCAAGAATGGTTTGGTGCCATACTCAGTAGTGAGTAAGTTCTCACTCTAGTGAGATTGAGTTAGTTTGAATGGGAATGGATTAGTTCCTCTGAGAATGGGTTGTTATAAAGCCAGGAGTCCCTTGGGTTTTGCCTCTTCACAAGTGTCTGCTTTCCCTTTGATGGTTGGCCTTGTTTTGACTCAGTCCAAAGGCCCTCAGCAGAAGCCAAGCAGATATTGGTTGGTCCAGGCTTCTTGTACTTCCCAGGCTGTAGAACCCTGAGCTAATAAACCTCTTTTCTTTTAAAATTACTCAGTCTCAGATATTCTGTTTTGGCAACACAAAACAAACTAAGATAGAAAGGAAAGGTGGTAGGAGGCTAGGAAGAAGAGTAAGTTTTAATTTAAGGAGACCTTTTTTTTTTTAAACAGGATCTCACTCAGGTGATCTTCCCACCTCAACCTCCTGAATAGCTAGGACCACAGGCACACACCACCATGCCTGGCTAATTTTTGTATTTTCTGTAGAGATGGAGTTTTGCCATGTTGCCCAGGCTGGTCTTGAACTCCTGGGCTCAAGTGATCCATCCACCTCAGCCTCCCAAAGTGCTAGTATTACAGGCGTGAGCCACTGTGCCCAATTTAAGGAGACTTTTAAGAGAGTCAAATAGTTTTGGATAGTTTCCTTGAAATAATTTGTTTTCATGAGGATCAGCATGATACATAGGTTCAGGAAAATGTGTAAAGCAGTCACATCATAAGGAGGTACCATGATTATTGGAAGAAGTTTTAGATCAATAGGTAGGAAACCTGAGTTCTCACCTAAACTCTATCACTAACCAGTTCTCTGGTTTGAACCACTTCACTGATTAGTGAATTTGAAAATCCCTACAGCACAGTAGGATTTGTAGTTTCTTTGTGAGTGTTCTCTGCCTGTTTTCTCTTCTATAAATGGAAGTAGAGTTTTACTTTATTCATCTTAAGGAGTTTTTGAAGGAGCAAATGAGATATGAAATCTCCTTTGAGGAAAAGAGGACAAAGAGCTACTCATATGCAGTGTACATTTAATAAAAATAAGAATGTGATTATTTGGAAAACAATGTTTTGCTGATTCTCTATCAAGAACTATTCTCTAGGTTCATCTATGTTGTAAATGACAGGTGGGGTATTTTGGTCAAAGTGTACAAACTTTCAGTTATAAGTTCTGGGCACCTAATATACAGCATGGTAACTATAGTTAAAAGTAATGTATACTTGAAATTTGCTAAGAAAGATATTAAGTGTTCTCATTACAAAAACACGTTAACTATACAAGGAGATGGATATGATAATTAGCTTGATTGTGGTAATCATATTTCACAATCTATACATATATCAAAACATCACATGACAAACCTTAAATATGTACAATTTTTCTTTGTCAATTACATCTCAATAAAGCTAGGTAGAAGGAGAAGTATTCTTAAAGTCCAAGGTTGATATTTTTGGTTTCACTCAAAATGTCTCTAGCTTTTCTTTGTCTTTGTACTTCAGTGTCAAATTAGTTGTAACCTATGGAGGCTCAGATGTTTCTATTGCCAAAAGTAAGGTATCAGATAAAAAAAAAAAGAAAAAAGAAAAGAAAATTTGGGCTATGTCTACCTGTCACCCAAGTAACTGGCTAAGAAATACAAAATTAAATCAACTAGATGTTTTGACCATGTGCAGCCAGGCAGAGTTCTAGGTAACTTTTTCATTGTATTTACTAGATCTTCTAGTTGTTTGGGCATCACAAAGGAAGTCTTAGAAGCAATTTTATATCAATTTTCATATTGTTATACCAGTTGGATATTAACTTATCAAGGTGACTAGGCCACTAAGAATTCCTACAGAAAACAGATCCCACCTCCCTGCTTCCCTTACCAACATATGTTGGATGTTAGATAGATTTCAGGTTAATTGACAAATTCTTATTATAGAAAAAACATTTGATTTTTCCTCTGTATTTTCTTTGTCTCTTCTCTTCCTGAAATGTTAAAAATTGAACATATTTTTCAGTTGCTTCAGAAGCATAAATGAAAACGCTGCCATCCTTACCAGTTGCCTGCTCACTGATAGTCCTGAAAGGTATATTTGGTGTCTACATTACAGTCCATAAGTGCCAAAGAAAAAAATTCTGCTGATGATCCCCAGGTATGTGTTAATGAGCAGATTGATTTGGCTCAAATTTGAAAACCTTCATGTATTAAGTAACTACTTATGTAGCATGTAATATTTATTAGGTATTAGGCATTAGAGTGCCAATGTATTTGAATGAGGGCTATTGAAATAACAATAATTATAATAATAATATGTGCCATGCACTTAGCTAAGTGTGCTTTATCTCATTGACTTCTCACAACAACCGTAAGAGGCAGGGTGCTGTTTTTATTCCTGTTTTACAGAGGATGAAATTAAATCTCAAAAAGGTTAAGTAACTCACTCAAGGTGATATGAAACTAAGATTTGAATCCAGATCACAACTAAAGTTCCTGGATTATTCATTTCACATATGAACTAAACTTGGCTTCTGATGAATCCGTTGGTATAGCTATTTCAAATTAGGGTAGAAATTCATTCAACCTACACATCTAAGTTAAGGTCCATGGTCCTGATGTGGTTTGTTTGCTTGTTATTTGGTTGTTACTGTGACAGAGTCTTGCTCTGTTACCCAAGCTGGAGTACAGTGGCATGAACATAGCTTAGAGTAACCTCAAACTCCTTGCTTAAGTGATCCTCCTACCTCAGTCTCCTGAATAGCTGGGGCTACAGGCATGTGCCACTGTATCTAGCTAGTTTTTTTAATTTTTTGTAGAAATGGGATCTTGCTTTGTTGTCCAGGCTGGTCTTGAACTTCTGGCCTCAAGTGATCTTCCTGCCTCAGCCTCTCAAAGTGCTAGGATTACATGCATGAGCCACTGTGCCTGTCTGGTCCTAATATTTTTGAGCCAACTTGACTATTTTACCATTTTGTTTCTCATATTTGTAGTGCATGCTTTGACCCATTTTGTAGATAAGCTTACCATTTGCTGAATTGTCTCACTTGAGTCTCACATGTCCCATTAGGAAACTGAGGCTCAGGAAAGCTAAGTGGCTTGCCTAAAGTCATACAGCTTATAAATGGAGACTGCCACACTCCAGCACCCATGCCTTTAACCACTGTGATAGCTACCTTGATCCCCCTGCCAAAAAAAAACAGAATGAGATTCTATGTTGGAGCTAGTTTGTTAAATAAAGAATGATAGAAAGAATTTGTATCAATAAAAATATATCTTCTACTTCTTTTCTTCTTTTATTCTTTTGACAAATACTTGTCAGACACCACCTTTTTGCCAAGCATTGTTATGGACTCTGGGGACCATTGGTTTAAAAAAATAGAAAAGAATGGCAAAAAAATCTCTGCCTTCACAGAGCATACATTTGGGTAAGAGTAGGGGAGACAGGTAAAAGACAAGGTAAATAAGAAAAGTATATACTGTCGTACATTATAATGTATACTATGTTAGGTCAAACAGAGAGCGAATGTATACAATGAGGGTGAGGGTGGAGTTTGCAATTATGGGATAGGGTGAACTCACAGAGAAGGTGACATTTTAAGGGGCTACGGAAGTGTGTCTCATGGATATCTGGGATTCAAGTGTTCTAAGAAGAAAAAACAGCAAGTGCAAAGGTCCGAAGGTAGAACAGTGCCTGATGTCAAGCAACAGCATGGAGACCAGTGAGGTTGGAGAAGATAGAGTGAGGGAGATAAGGTCAGAGAGGAAACAGGGCCAGATGATGTAGGGCTTTGAAGGTAGGTTGTGAGTAGGATGTTGGTTTTAACTCTGAGGGACAAGGTGAACTGTTAGGGGATTTTGAGCAAAGGAGTGTCATCTGATTGATTGTTTTAGTAGGATCACCCTTGCTTCTCTCTTGAGAACAGGTTTAAGTGGGCCAGAACAGAAGTAGAAACATCAGTTAGAAAGTCATTGTAATAATCCATGCAAGATAAGGTGGTAACTTGGGCCAGAGTGGCATAGTGCACATGATGAGAAGATGTCAGATTTTCAATAAAATTTGAAGGTGGAGTTGACAGTTTTCAATAGGTCAGTTGTGAGGTATAGCTACAAGGTTTTGGATCTTAACAAAAAGCAATCAAGTTTTGCCACTTACTGAGATGAAAAAAAGACTATAGTAGGAGCAGGTTTAGGGGAGGAAGACCAGGAATAGAGTTTTAAACATGTTAAATTTATGATACTTAACTGACATATAAGTGTGAATTTCAAATAGGTAGTTGGAGTCACCACTGTATTGATGGTATATATAATTAAGACCCAGGAACAGATCCTCTAAGGAATGAGTGTAGATAAAGAAGAGAGGAGGTACTAGGACTGAGCCCTGGTTACTTTAACATTTAGTGGTTAGGAAGGTGAGGTGAAACCAGCAAAAACGACTGAGAAGAACAGTCATAGAGGTAAAGGACAAAGAAGTGAATATAGCAGCCTAGAAAACAAGTGAAGAAAATATTCCATGGAGGAGTGATAAGCAGTGAAAGAGCACTGATCGATCAATTAGGATGAGAACTGGAAAGTAATCTTTGGATTTTACGATACGGATGTTGCTACTGACCTTAAAGGAGCAGTTCTGGAGGAGTGGTAGAAGCCACCATCTTAGTAGAGCAGGTTCAAGAGAGTGTAGGAGGAAAGAAATAGGGATGGGGCTGAGAGTGCAGACAATCCTATTCTGAAGTTTTTCTATAAAGGGAAAAGAAAATATAGCTGTAGCTGGAGTGGGGGATGTAGAGTCAAGAATAAGTTTTGACTTAAAGATGGGAGAGAAAACAATATGTTTTTATATTTATTAGGGAAGTTCCAGCAGAGAGAAATTTCTTAGTGCTCCCATCCCCTGAGTCTTTACTAGTTTGTGGCAGTTGTTTTGAGCTATGTGCAGTGGTTCTCAAGCTTTGCTGCATATTATAATTACTTTAGGAGCATTGCTTTTAAAATTGTAATGCCCAGACCAATTAAATCAGAATGCTGTGATTGAGGGCCCAGGAACACCGATATGTGTTTGTGTGTGTGTGTGTGTGTGTGTGTGTGTGTGTGTGTATGCGTGTGTGTAAAAGTATTGATATTGACCAGGCCCTCTGCTAGATGATTCAGGGAGCATTAGAAAAGCCATCTGCCCACATCTGGCTTCTCTCTTACCCTCTAGATCCTTAGGGTATGATGCTGTAAAGGAGGTAAAACAATATGCCATTATCAATCATTAACATCTTAGAAGAAATTGTTCCAGACCCTTACCAGTGTGACAGTGTGACAGCTAGCTTGACATGGAATTTGTCAGAGATGAGAGATGGCACAGATAATTTTTGCTTAGTTGGAAAGAACAATTCTGCATTTCTTGTTCCTTTGATTTCACATCATGATTATAGATATTATTTCTGAGTCAGAAGTGCCCAACAGGCTACCTGCATGGCCTTTGCTTTTCACTTGTCATTGCAAGCAGAACACTGCATATGAGGTAGAGCAGTACGCCATGCCCACCCAAACTACAGTGCCTTCTCAGGCTTCAGAGTAGGGGGGGTGAGGCTTGAGGGCTCTTCCCTTTCTCTCTTCCTGCCGAGAGTATGAATGTACTAGTAGGTACACAGTGTCTCCTGAGGAAACCATACACAAGGCCTGATGCACTGATTGTCACCTGAGAAGTCTAAACCATGTGCTGTGGAAGCAAAGAGGAGGGATCAATTAATTCTTACACAAATACTTCCTTCACATATTAATTCAAGAAATATTTACTGAGCACCTGTTAGGTGTCAGGTACTGTTCTAGGTACTTGGAATATATCAGTGACAGAACAATTCTTTGTAGAATTTATGTTTTAATTGAGAAAGACAGAAAATGATAGTAAGTGTGGTTGATTTAATTTTTATCTCAGAAGGTTCATCTTCCTTCTATCTATATGTATTGCCATGTGACTGTATAGTTTCTCTTACTAGAGACTGAATATGTTATTATATATTATCCCATTAATGTTCGTTTTGGTAATAAGACTTGCTTTAGCCAATGGAATATTGGTAGAGATGTTGTGTACAAAAGTTTAAAATGTGATTGTACATTTGGGCTTGCTTTTGTGTGCTTCTGCCATAAGCTTGAGAAAGATATGTCCCTGGTAGCCTACTCATCCAAGGAAGATAAGAAACAAGTGGAGGAGGATTAGCTACAAATAGCAGCTTGGAGCCAACTCTCAGTCAATCCAGAGATATGTGATTGAGAACAAATGATTGTTGTTCTAAGTCACTGAGAATTGGGATGGTATGTTAGTGCAAACTACTTTGGCAACACTTGGCTGATACCATAAGATAGAGAGACAGAGAGAGAGAGAGAGAGAGAGAGGATATATTTATTGATGTATACATACATATATGTGTATGTTAGAAGATATTAAGTGCTAAGGAAAAAAATAAACATTAGAAGCATGAGACAGATTAAAATTGCTGGAGTCAAGGAATGATTTGCAATATTAAATAGGGTGATTGGTGTGACAGGAGAGGAGTGGGACAAGGGGAAAATTGTGGGGATAAGGACAAGTATGGGATCAGATCATGCTAGGCTTTGCAGGCCACTGAGAGAACCTTAATAAGCTGTTTCTCCAAGAAACCTTTTTTCCACATCAAATATTTTAAGACCACTATCTGAGCTCTAAAAATGCTTATTACTACTAGGTTGGTTATTATGTCTTTTAATTACAATGCCATATGAGTATGTACTGATATTCCCATTTATACTCAGGATGTCATAGGATTTTATTAAACTTTTCTACCTTCCATCTATATCTCCTTGAGAATCCTAGCTCTCAAAGGTAGCAGTATTGATAGAATCAAACTATCACTCAATTATTCATTTGCTTTATTTCATATTACATACAAAACTGAAATGTACATATATTCTGGCCCAGCAAGTCTACATCTATGTATTTATTTTGAGAGGAATGCTCTTCTGTGCACAAAAGAGGAGTGTACCAGGATGTTCTTTATGGTCTTATTCACAAAAGAGGAAAAAAAGTAAGCTCATATTGGACCAACCCTCCTAAAGATAAAATATAAAATCTGGACGAAATTCTAAAAGCCACTCAATTAAGAGACTGGAAAATAACAGAAAGCAGGCAGATTCTGGAGGAGGGTCACCACTTGGCCAAAGCGAATGGCAAAGGATCTACGTCTCCTCTTTCTCAGTTTCTTGCGTGGGGGTAGGCCGTAATCTGTGCCATGGAAGCAACTAATGCTCTGATAGAAAACTGGCAGCTTTGTCTAGATTGAGTAGTGAAAAGATAAGAGTTTGGGCCAACCAAAGCTTCTGGGAAGGGAGGAGGAATTATCAGAAAGGAAAGTGACAAAGAAGAGGAAGCACAAATTCTCTGAATAAATTCTTCCCAACTCTCTGCTCTCTGTTTGACTTCTGAACTTTATAAGTGCAGAGAAGACTCCAAGCACTTCAGCTAAAGGTAAAATAATTGATCTGACATTAGATCAGTCAGTTTGCAGTTTCCAACTAAAATAACAATATTAACATTCATCAGAGAAATACAATATTATCCAGAGTTTCCACAATACAATATTCATGAAGTCTAGGATGCTACCCAAAACTATGTGATATATGTATGAAATAGCAGGAGAATATGACCCATTCTCAAGAGAAAAATATTCATAAAGACCATCTCTGAAATGACTCATGTTGGAATTAGCAGACAATGATATTTAAACAGCTATTATAACTATGCTTAATGAAGGAAATATGCTTACAATGAATGTAAAGATTGGGAATCTCAGCAATTCCCAAGAGAAATAGAAACCATAAAAAGGGAACAGGTAAAAATTCTAAAACTGAAAAATAAAATATCTAAAATTTTAAGACATCTAAATGGGCTATAAAGTGTAGATGACAATGGAAGAGTCTATGAACTTGCAGATAGATCTGTAGAAATTATCCACTTTGACAAAAAAAATAGAGAAAGAAATATTCAGAGACAAATAGGGCAATGTCAAAGTTCTAACTTATATGTAATTTGAGTTCCAAAAGGAAATGATAAAGAGACTGAAGCATGAAAAAAAAAAAAACTTTTTGAAGAAATAATGGCTGAAAATGTCCCAAATTTGATGAAAGACATGCATCTACAAATTCAAATATCTCAGTGAACAAAATAAATACCAAGAAAACCATGTCTAGTCAAACTGATGAAAACCAAAGATAAAGAGAAAATCCTGAACACAACCCAAGACAACCAGAGAAAATAATATGTTATATAGTGGGACAATGTTTCAGATAATCTAGAAATAATTTAGATGTTGGAATTAGAAGAAACTGCAGTACAGAAAATAATATAATGGGATACAGTGGAATAATATCTTTCCGGGGGTGAAATGTCTTAACCTAGATTTTTTTATATCCAGAGAAATTATCCATCAAGAATGAAAGTAAAATAAAAATAGTTTTACATAGAAGAAAACAAATAGACATTTTCTCCAGCAGATCTGTACTTCAAGAAATGATAGAGTTATTCAGGTGCTATAGTTTGAATGCATGTCTCCACCAAATCTCATATTGAATTGTAATCCTCAATGTTGCTGGTAAGACCTGGTGGGAGGTGTTTGGATCATGGGGGCAGGTCCCTCATGAATGGCTTGGGTCGTCTCCTTCTTGATAAGTAAGATCTTGCTCTGAATTCACATGAGATCTGGTAGTTTAAAAGTGTGTGGCACTTACCTCCACCCACTGCCCCTCTCTTGTTCCTACTTTTGCCATGTGATGTGCCTATGATCCTTTTTGGCTTTTGCCATGATTGGTAGATTCCTGATGCCTCCCCAGAAGCAGCTACCACTACACTTCCTGTATAGTGTGCAGAACCGTGAGCCAATTAAACCCATTTTCGTATAATTCACCTGGTCTCAGATATTATTTTTAGCAGTGAAAGAATGGCCTAATACATCAGGCTAAAGGGGAAATTATATCAGATTGAAAAGCAGAATCTTCAGAACTGAATGAAGGTTACCAGAAATGGTAGATATCTAGCAAATATAAAAACATTTTTCCTCATAATTTCCTTGAAAGACATATAACTGTTTAAAGCAAAGACTATAACATTATTGTGTGAAATTAACATGTATATAGATCTGATTTATGTGACAGCTATAACATATAGATGATAGTGGTATCCTTATAAGAAGAGAATAAAATATGCAGAGACATAAACACATGAGGGAAAAATGCTGTGTGGTGACAGAAGCAGAGATTGAAGTGCCACAGCTGCAAGCAAAGGACCACCAAGGATTTCAGCAAACCACCAGAAGCTAGGAAGAGGCAAGGGAGGATTCTCCCCTACAGGTTACAGAGGGAATGTGGCCCTAACTACATCTGGATTTTGGACTTCAAGCATCTGGAATTGTGAGACAATATACTTCTCTTTTTAAAGTCACCCATTTTGTAATATTTTATTATGGCAGCACTAGGAAATTAATGCAGATATTATACAAAGTCTGTTTTCTGACCATGATGGAATTAAATTATAAATTAATAATAAGGTATCTGGATAAACAAAAAATGTTTGGAAATTAAGTAACACATTTCTAAATAATCCATGGATCAAATCACAAGGAACATTAGAGAACATTTGAAACTGAGTGATAGTAAAAATACAACCTATCAAAATTAATGAGATGCAGTTTAAGCTATACATTGAAGGAAATTAATAGCATTAAACAATTATAGCAGAAAAGAAGAAAGGTCCAAAATCAATAATATAAATTTCCACTCTAAGAAACCAGCAATAGAGAAAAATAATAAAACCAAAAATGGATTCTTCACAAAGATTAACAAATTTGATAAACCTCTAGTAAGACTTATCAAGGAAAGAAATCAGAAAATATAAATTAACAATATCAGAAATGAAAGCAGGGTTACCATTAACAGTCTGCAAACACGAAAGTATATTATTAAGGGATTATTATGAAGAACGTTAAGCCAACAAATGTAATAATGTAGATGAAATAGAAAAATTACTTAAAAATACAACTAACCAACTATAAACAGCACCATATCTATTAAAGAAATTGAGTTTATTATCAAAAACTTTTCCTGAATAAAAATTCTATGCCTGGATTGTTTCGCTAATGAAGTCAGTCAAACATGTAATGAATAAACAATGCCAATCTTAACACAAATTTAGACAGAAATTAGAAAACAAGGAAACATGTTCCAGTTCATTTTTTGAGGACAGCATAATGCCAACACCAAAATCTGGTAAAGATATTAAAAGAAATGTATAGACCAATGTCTCATGAGCACAAGTGCAAATCTTAACACAGTATTAACAGATACAATCCTAGCAATATAGAAACAGTGTAATACAGTAGGATCAAGCAAGGTTTATCCTAGGAATTCAAGGTTTACATCACATTTGAAAATCAATCAATGTAATTCACCATGTTAACAATTCAGAGGGAAACATCACATAATCACATCCAAATATGCTGAAGAGGCAGGACATAATCAGCACTTATTCATGATTAAAATTCTAAATGAACTAGGAATAGAAGGACACTTCCTCGATCTGATAAAGGGTATCTATGAAAAATGTACATCTAACACCATACTTAATGGTGAAATATTACGTTTTGACCACTTTTAATCAACATTGTTTTGGAGGTTCTAGCCATTGCAATAAAGCAAACAAACAAAATTAAAGGCATAAATATGAGAAAGGAACAATTTGCAGATGACATGATTGCTTACATAGAAAATCCTAAAGAATTTAAAATAACTACTGGAACTAATAAGTTAATTAACAAAATTACATAGTACAATGTTAGTATAACGAATCAGTTGCATTTTTTATACTAGCAAATGATTGGAAAGTGACATTCAGAAATCAATTCCATTTGTAATAGCTTAAGAAAACATGAAGTACTTAGGAATAAATTTAACAAAAGATGTGCCAAGACCTCTAGACTGAAAAAGCTCAAAACTTAATTAAGAAAAATTAAAGCTCTAAATAAAGGGATGGAAATACTATGCTTGTATATTGAAAGATTCATCTTAAGATGTTCATTTCCCCACACTGGTCTAGGGATTCAACCACATGCCAAACATAATCCCATCTGGTTCTTTTGTAGAAATGTAAAAACTAATCCTAAAATCTATTTGGAAATACAAGGGACCTAGATAGCCAAAGCAATCTTAAAAAAAAGTCTCAGGAATAGAAAACCAAATATCGTATGTTCTCACTTGTGAGTGGGAACTAAGCTGTGAGGATGTGAAAGCATAAGAATGATATAACAGACTTTGGGGATTCAAGGAGAGAGGTAGGAGGGGGATGATGGATAAAAGACTACATATTGGGTATAGTGTACACTGCTAGGGTGACGGGTGCACCTCAATCTAAAAAATCACTACCAAAGAACTTATCCATGTGACCAAAAACCACCTGTTCCCCAAAACTATTGACATTTAAATAAAATAAACTGCCTCTTTCAAATACCACTTTAACAAAATAAAGCCAATTTTATTATCAGTAAAAACTTGCCAGAAAGATCAGAAAATTACTATACCTGACTTCAATGTTTATTATAAAACTACTGTAATCAAGACCATATATCACTGATATAAGGACTGACAAAGCAATGGAACAAAATATAGAGTCTAGAAATAGATGCACACTTATATAGCCATCTGATTTTTGACAAAGATGCTAAAACAATTCAAAGAGAAAAGTAAAGACTTGTCAACAAATGGTGCTGGAAAACTGGACATAAAAATAGAAACTTAATGTTTACCTCAAACTACATATCTTAGTCCATTTGAGCTGCTATAACAAAACACCATAGACTAGTTAGCTTATAAACAACCAAAATTTATTTCTTATAGTTCTGGAGGCTGGAAATTCCAGGATCAAGTCACTGTCAAATTTGGTGTCTGGTATGGCCGCACTCTCTGGTTCATAGATGGCTGTCTTTTCTCCGTGTCCTCACATGGTGGAAAAAGTGAACAATCTCCTTTAGGCCTCTTTTATAGGGAAACTAATCCTATTCATGAGGGTTCCATTCTCATGACCTTATTACTTCTCAGTGGACCCTCCACTGAATACTATCACTAGGGGATTTTAATTTCAACATATTAATTTTGGGGGGAACATAAACATTCAGGCCGTAACACCATACAAAAAAATTAATTTGTATAGGTTTACATACCTATTGATAAAACTTAAGCCATAAAAATTCTAGAAAATACAGAAGCATATCTCTCTGAACTGAGAGTAGGCAAAAGTTTCTTGGGACACAGAAGTAATCATATAATCAAAATTGATACATTAAACATTATCAAAATTAAAAACCACTTTTTATCAAAATACACCATTAAGAAAATGAATAGACAAGCCACATTCTAGGAGAAAGTATCACAAATCAGATAAAGAAGTGGTATTCAGAATATGTAAAGACAACCTAATCAAAACAGGCAAAATTTTTAAGCAGAATCTTCACAAAAGATATGTGAATGACCCATAAGCACATGACTATGCAGTCAACATCATTAAACATCAGAGAACTGAAAATTAAAATCATACTAGGATACCGGTACATACCCAGAAGAACAGCTAAAATTAAACAGACAACCCTGAGTGGTGGAAAGGATGCAGAGCAACTAGAATTTGCATACATTTTTGCTGGAAGTTTAAAATGGTATAATAACTTTGGAAAAATGTCCAGCAGTTAGTTATAAATGTGAATATATAGCAACCTTATTATCTAAAAATACTATTTCTAGGTATTTGCGCAAAATAGATAAAACATTTGTCCATAAAAAAACTTACATATTCATGGAAACTTTATTCACAATACTTCCAAACTGGAAATAGCTCATGTGTTCATTAATACATGAATGGTAAAACACTGTGGTATAGGCATACGATTAAATGCTACTTAGCAATAAAAAGGAATGAATTATTGATACATGCAACAGCATGGATGAATTTTTAAAATATTTTGCAGAATGAAAGGATTATTACGCAAAGGAGTATTATAAACTGTATGATTTCATTTATGTAAACGTCTAGAACAAGCAAAATTAATTGATGGTGAAAAAAATCTGTGGTTGCCTGAGGCAGAGGTAAGGGTGGGGGTTGACTGAAAAGGGGCATGAGAAACTTTCTGAAGTCATTATAATGTTTTATATCCTGAAAGGGGTTTTGGTTACACATTTGTATCTATTTGTCATAACTCACTGGTGGTTCAATTAAGATTTATGTATCTCATTTTTTGTAAATTTGACTTCAAAAGAAAAAGTACCATAAACAAATTCTGAACTTTAGTTAATGATATGCACGCTGAAGCATTTCGGGAGAAGTGTATTACTGTCTGCAATTTACTTTGGCATGTATGAAAATAATATAGATTGATGAATAGATAGTGGGATAGAGAAATTAAGCTTGTGACAATGCAAAGTACAAGAAAATGTAAATTGTAGAATCTAGGTGTTGGGTATATTGACATTAACTATGAAAGTCTTTCAACTTTTCTGTATGTTTGAAAATCTTGGTTAAAAATGTTGGAGAAAATAATGATGATTGTGGTGATTCATACAGAAGTACCCATGATCTCCCCACATCTCTTCCTGTGTCTGACTTTTCCATGCTCATCCATATTTAGTATGTGAACTTCCCCCTCCTGTTTTGCTTTCCAGATTATATCTTACCCCCCAACATACACCCATGACTCCCATCACCATCACTAAGTTCATTTCAGACTGTCCTCTGATGAGGGATGTAGTCAGCTTGTTTGCTGGACGTTTTCAAGGGACCTGCCCCATCTGATGGAAATTTCCATTTCAAGTTCTAAAACACTTCCCTGGTTCCCACTAAAAAGGTTTGGCTTCTAGGCCCATCACTTTCAGAGATATAAGCTCACAGTACAAAGATAATTGCATTGGACACACAAAGGTATCTATCCTGGCTTGTAGAGTTTAAAATGACCCTCTATGGGGTTTCTGTCCTACCTTATATCCAGACCAAATATGCTAACTTCAGTTTATTGCAAAGACAATTTGTATAGATATTGGGACCCAGGTGTTGTTATGAATACCTTCCCAGACAAGTCATGATAAGCTTATTTAGGAACCAAGATTAAGTCCAATGGCCTTAGAAGAAGTCCAACAGGCTTGATCACTTGTTCTTATCCTAATTATGTCCCTGAGTGATGGTTGTGAGTGATCCTCAAAAGGAAATAGGTCTCCGCAATGGCAGTATATCTAGTTCAGTGGTTCTCATTCCTGGCCACACATTAAAATTACCCAGGCACTGATTTTTTTTAAAGACTTCCCAAATGATTCTAGTGTGAGGCCAAGGAAGGCAGATAATTCAGTCAGGATGCACTGGTATAGCCATACAAGTTGTGAAAATATTGAGAGTTACTTTCAAGTAAATTGGTAAATGCCCTGAGACCCAAGTGCCATGAAACCTCATCTCTTCCAGCTCAGAACCCCTAGACTTTCCCATAATCAGTAGCTAAAGAGTAAATATCTGGTCCTGAAGGAGTTATCCAGCACAATGCTACAGCAATTAGCCAGATTCCATTCTAATTAATCAGTACCCAGTACTGTACCCGTTATTAAATATTTTGAATACCATTCCTGCAGCCAGTGTTGAGAACCACTAAAATAGTCAATTTAGACAAGCCTCTGAGCATTTTACCTGTTCCACACCAAATAACTAGTTTGACTACCTTTCAGCTTCTGTCCATGCACATAACTAGGTTTGAGACCTTAAGAAAGTCATTTCCTGGCTCTGAATCCCATCTGAGAAATGACAGGATTGAACAAGGTCTTCTTTAAGGATGCTTTCAACTCTGAAGAATCACAATACCATTACTGTGATTCTGTGAATCATGAATTCTGCAAAGCTAAAAAAGGCTCCAAGAGAAGTGAGAGCAAAACGGATTCAGACTCCTGTACACGAACCCAGGCCAGCTAAAGAAAACCCACAGTGCATGTTAATTGTATACTGCTCTTCTTAGAAGGCAATATTCTTTCCTGAAGCTCCCCTCTCCCCTGCCTCACCAAGTTATAGGCTTGGAACTTGAAATGTGAAAATGAATTATCCTTAACTTGAGCCAAAGATGCAAATGTGATTAGAACTGAATTGAGCCTGTCCACTTTTAAAGTATGTTCCAGACATTTCCATTTATGGCTTCCATAGTAGTGACTTCCACAGAGGAGTGACATACAGGAAAACATAATCCATTTTACTCGTTTTGTTTGTATTTTCCATTGGTTTCATTATACAGAAAAGGAGGAATCGGTTGGTTTTTATTGGCCCCTCCAGAAATTTAAACAGCTTCAAGCTGTCCTCTCCCATTCTATGCCTCTCTTGGCCAAGTGTTTCCTTGATTTTATGGTCTCATCGCAATCTTCATTTCTATGGCTCTTCAAACACAGCTTGCTTTATCTGGATCTCTTAACTTTTCACTTGCTCTTTTTCAAGCGGTAACTGGAACTGTGTTTACAAGAGCCCACAGTGAGATGGTTAACTGGCAATTATGAGTTCATGCAGTCATTAATGGACAGTCTGAATTAGACAGATCACTTGTCTATACTGACAAATAAACAACATAGTTTCCAAATCATTTCATTTTGTGTAGTTGAGGTATAACTTATCATATATCTAATAACTCAGAAATATACATCTATAACACTGGTCTCACTTGTTGCCTCATGGCCGACACTGTTGTCTCTCAAAGTAGCAAGCTCAATTCAAATTGTACTGTGAAACCTCGATGAAAAACTCAGAGCCCCTACCTTCATCTCCATCCTAATTGCCCTATGCCAATACACTAAATACTTCCCTATGCCTCAGTTCTGATTCCTCCCCATATCCCCAAACTAGATGCCAATAAATAAATATGAGATTATAAGATAACAGTGCAAGGAAAGATATGATTTATTACACAGTCAGGGTAGGGAGGACAGAATTGGAATGGAAGGAAGGGCTAGTTCCACTTAATCAACCAAAGGCCTGATTGGTCAGGGCTACTCCTTAGCAAACATTTGAGGAGCTGGCCAGATTGTTCTTTGACCCCTTTCCCTTTGCGTCATCCTTGGAGCCTACCATTTTCCCCATATAAAACTCTCTTTTTCACAGCATGTATCAGAAATTTTGCTAGTGTGCTTTGTGCAAAGACCACCAGGAGCCGAGTCACGTAAAATCCAGATTCGTGAGCCCTAGCAAGACCAATTGATATAAAATAAAACTGAAAAACTATTGCTTTTTATTTATTTTGCTCAATTAGCAAATGGAGCAATTGCCTTTTACTTTAGAGGGCTGCTTAGAGAGCATTTGCATGTATATAGTCTGTCATCATTTTCAACTCAGTATATCTAAACTTAGTCTTCTTCCATTCTAAACTGGTTCCCTGCATCACCTCTTCCACGTACATCAGTGGCACCACCATACTCCAAGGATCCCAGAGTCAAACCTCAGAGTCAACAGCAACAAACTAGGATGAATCCATTATTTCTTTCTATTTTTGTTGTTATTTGTGATTGGTCTTTTTTTCCATGCATGTGTTGGGGGGCTGGGGGTCATAGCAGATGAAAGCTTATTATCATTGCATAGACACTGTCACAGTACAATTTTTCATAGCACAGTCTCCAAGCCCTTATCAGGCATGTGCTCTTAGGAGAAATCTTGGAGTCTCTGGAAATTTTGTTACAAGATCCAAACATCTTATAAGGCACTAATTAGAGTAGGGCAGGGTCTCAACTACTCTTCCTCTGGGTCAGTTTCACTCAGATCCATGAACCTGCTCCTCCCATGTGGAGTCCCAGGGGCCACTCATTATCTAGCTGAAGTCTCTCTTTGTTGATGTCAAAGTAAGAAGCCTTCCACTTCATTATCTAGCAAGTGCCCTTCACTACTACCAATCCAGTTTCCATTTATGGAGCACTTACTATGTACCAGGCGCTATTTATTCTAAAGACGTTACAAGGTTACATAGGCATGCAGTGCAGTGTTGAAATTCAGACCGAGTCAGTGTGGTTGCAGAGTCCATGTTCTTAATCATTACATTCTGAACTGCTAACTGTTGACAGCCTACGGGATCTAGGCTGTGCATGAAGCTGAAAGCTGTCTGCCCTCAAAGAATCATCAAAATCTCCTCTTTCTGTTACATCTGCCAAAATGATGCAAGTCTGCTACTAGGAAGTTGGCAAAGCTGTTAAAAGGGCTCCTGCTGCTACATACATATGTAGTAAAAGAATAAAGAAACCCATGGAATAACAACTTCCTAATTTAAGATGAAAATAATCTTTGGAGTAGAAGGAGAGGTTGTGATCAGAGAGGCACATGGGGGCTCCAACTGCATTGGTAGTAATCAGTTTTCTTAGTCTGGGTGGTGATTAAACAAAAAGATACGTATACCTTTTGTATGTCTTTAATATTTCATAATAAACAATACCAAAGGGCTCCTAGTGATCTCACTGTCTTAGACAGAGGGGAGTTCTCAGCCTCTGCTCTGTCTCCCCTAATATAGCAAGTATTGAGCTTGCTATTCTAGGGCCTGAAAAGGTAGAAGTAAGAATGCAAGATTTTTGCTCTTCCCTTGCCTCATAAGCAACAATCTTTAGATTTATAACTTTCACTTTCTCTTACCCATTCTACACCTATTTCAAAATCTGGCAATAAGAAGTTGTTTAATATCATGTATACTCATATCATATAATCCTAGAACTCCAGATCAAATAAAGGGCAATGAAAAAAAGGAATGAGGAGGGGTCTGTGGAGAGCTCAAGAGGTAGAGGGGAAACAATAAGGTAGGGAAAAAGGGGAAGAGATCAGAACAAAGAAAAAGACGGGAGGAAGAAAAAAGATACAGGGAAGAGAAGAGAGAAATGAAAGGGAGAAGAACACAGATAAGAGGGCAAGGAGGGCAAGGTTTGAATTTCCCCTCTAAAACTCATGTTAAAATTTAATTGCCCTTATGACAGTATTAGGAGTTGGGGCCTTTAAGAGGTGATTAGATAATGAGGGTTCTGCCCTCATAAATGGATTAGTGCTCTTACCACATGAGTGGGTTCATTATCATGAGAGTGGGTTATTTATTGCAGGAGTACATTTTTGATAAAAATATTAAGTTTTATTCCCTGTTTGCTTCACGTGTTTTCTGCTTTTCTATCATGTTAAGCCATAGCACGAAGGCTCTCACCAGATGCTGGTGCCATGCTCTTGGATTTCCCAACCTTCATTACCATGAGCCAAATACATTTCTGTTCATTCTAAGTTACTCAGTCCATGGTAGTTGACTGTGCTGCTATTCTGTTATAGCAGCAGAAAACAAACTCAAACAGCCCCCACCCAGGAATCCTTGGAAGACCCTAAGCAAGACTGGTTGCCAGGAAGAGGTTAGATGGGATATTACCAAATCACCTCGTATAGGGATAGCTCTCTCTCTCATTGAAAGATGGAGCTCTTCTCTCAGGAAGCAATTGCTCTTCCTCACAGGACACAAGGTGGCAGCAGCAGCAGCAACAGCAGCTGCCTGGTGATGACACTCTGGGCAGTCTCTGGGGCCCCAACAGCAGACTGTGTGAAGCCCTCTGCTGGCTGGCACTGCCTAGTGGATTAGGGAGCTTTTGAGGCTGGCTTAGTGTTGAAAAGAATGGACTGGCCTCAGTGTGGCACACACTCTTTCCTGGGATCAGATAGGAACTTATGCAATAGAGTAGTAGCCATTGCACAGGAACTTGTGCAATAGAGCAGTAGTCATCTACCCTGTCCAAACACAGATGGGAGTTCAATTTTGCATCAAGACATCCACATTCAGAAAAGGCTGATCCAGTCAGTCTCAGTCCCCTGGACCCTTTCTTCTGGGGGTACTAAGCAAAACTTTCAGAGAACACTATTTGATACAGGACTCTAGTTCTTCCTCTTCCTCTTCCTGAGCTGCACATTATCCCCCCAGGGGCCTTTTTCTGGTCAAACACTCGCTAGTCTTCATGGCTAGAAAAGATTTCAAAAGATAATTTCTGTATAAAACTCCACTATTAAACTTCATTCCTGATGTCCCTCCAAAATGACAGCTTTTTGAGTATCCCCTGGGGCTTCTCAGAAAGCCAGATACAAAGAGGCCATTTCTAGGTATTAAGACTCGCTGTACTTATATATCTTAAATATCAAATAGGTTACTTAGATTGTGCCATATTTTCAGTGCTTATGTGGAACAAAATCACACTTTTAATTTTAAAAAGACAATGCATTAATTTGTTTCACTCTTCTCACAAAGCATTAATGAGTAACATATTTTTTTGACGGATTCAAATGTTCTGAATCTTTGCAGCTAAATAATGTCACAGGATTTTTGATATATCAGAGACCATTTTGCCAATTAGGGGTTTGGCTGATGACTGTGAGTCGCTCATAATCTATAGGCTAATTCTAATTTAAATATTTCACCACAGATGGCAATGTTCTACAATATAATTGTAGTAGTCACAAGATAATTGCCGGGTTAAAAAAAATTCACAGTGCAGGACGGGTAGTGGGTCTGATAATGAGACTGTAAAACAAAAATAAGATCATAAGCCCCCCAACTGAATGAACCACCACCTCTTGTCCAAGGGAACCTCAGAGAAACCTGAAAAATGGAATTCCTGGCCATGACGGGAAGGAAGGTCTGACATAACTCATTATATCTTCTCCCTTTTGGAGGTTAGGTACAACTGACTAGCATTAACATTAAAATAGAGATCATAAAACTGACAAAACAGATTATTTGTGATAATAAGATACCAAATTCCAAGCTGACTGTGGTATGGCATCACATGATAGATAGCAGGCCCTGAAGGAAATAAGAGTATTTTACCCAAAATGGATTTATTTGACATATTTTAAATAGCCCTGCAAAGCTGTGTTTTGTGGGACAAATTTGCATCTGTAGAGAATCTCCATTAATGAAGCTAGGCCTTCCCTTTCTAGGCCTTTCCTTGATAGAGATGAGATTAACTAAATCTCTGACACTCTTTAAGTCCAAAAAGAAATATTTACCATCTATTCTCTCTGAAGGCTACTGCCTACAAGGCTTCATCTACATGACAGGAACGTTGGCCTTCACAATCTCCCTTATATTAACTCAAGCATTTCTTTCTACTAACTTCAAGTCTTTAGACAAAGCTTAGCTCTTCCAACCAATTGCCAATCAGAAAATATTTGACTCCACCTATAAATATAGCTCCTCCTCCCCCAACCCCACCTTTGAGATATTCTACCTTTTTGGGCTGAACCAATGTATACCTTACATGTGCTGATTTATGTCTTGACTATAACCTCTATCTCCCTAAAATGTATAAAACTAAACTGTAACCTGATCACCTTGGGCTCACTTTCTCAAGACCTCTTGAAATTGTTCCCAGGGCCATGTTCCCTCATGCTGGCTCAGAATAAACCTCTTTATATATTTTACAGAGTTTAGTTTTTCGTTAATAAAACAGAAGCTTAAAGGTATATGACAAATATCTTCTTTTTGTTGTGTCATTGTACTCTGCATATATAGAAACTCATCTGGTAATAACTTCAGAAGCTGAAAGTTAAAGCCCTTAGTGAATAAGATGCCTAGGTCAAATTGTCTCTTTCCTTGTCCCCCACCTGCATGCCTTTTGGGGAATTATTTATAAATATTTCTTAATAATGGGATCTCACAGATAAAATATCTCAAAGAAATCTTGATTGGGAGCATTCTAGACCTTAGAAGGGTGTGATGTATTTTAGAGATTTAGTGCCCTTCAAATGGCATCATTATGTGCTTACTTAATCTTGAAACACATCCTAGCTTTTGCTCCAATGACCCAGAGCTGAATTGGGGGTGGCAGCATAAGAGGAGGACTGGTCCTTTTAATGATCTTTCTTTTAAATTATGAAATATTTCAAACATACTATTACAAATGACCACCCAATTTCACAGCTTAAAACAACCACGATTTCGTTATGCTCATAGATTCCTCAGGTCAGGAATTTAGAAAGTACATGATGAGGAGAGCTGTCTCTGTTCCGTGGTATCTGGTGTCTCTACTGGGAAACTTGAAAGCTGGGGGTGAATTGATGGCCAAGGTCTAAAATCATCTGAAGTCTCTTGTTCACTCTTACCTCTGATGCCTGGGCTGGGAGGATTCTCAAAGATTAGAAATGCTAACTCAATTGTCTACATGTTGCCTCTTTACAACACTGGCTTCCTCACTGTCCAGTGGCTTCAGGGTGGTCAAACTTCTATCATAATGGCTCAGGGCTCCAAGCATAAGTGTTCCCAGCAAGCAAGGAGGAAACAGAAATCGTCTTTTCTGACCTGGCCTCAAAACTGACACAAAATGTCCCTCCCACAACTTTCTAGGGGTTACAAGTGAACTTTCTAAGATTCAGCAGGAGAGGACAGATACTCTTCCTATATATAGGAAAAGCATCAAAGACATCAGACTATGTTTGAAAAACATGAAACATAAAAATACAGAGAATAATATATAAAGCACAAATTATCCATGACCCAGAATTTATGTATTAACATTCTTGCTAGATTTGCTTGTTTTAAAAGCAGAAATGTCATTGTTAAAGAAAGGACTCCAGCCTACTGAGTTGCCTGTTCCAAGCATGGTGCTTGTCTAGAAATTCTTCTTTATAATAGGTAGCATTTTTTTTAGCACTTGCTAGGTACCAGGCACTATACTTTTATGTAGATTCCTGTCAACAATTTTATTATGTGAGTACTACAACCATCCCCAATTAGCAGATAGAAAATAAACCGAGATGTAGGAAGGCAAGTTGCCCAAGGACAGAAAGGTAAGCATTCTGTTAAACTCTACAAATATTTATTGAGTACCTACTATATTGGCCTTTGTCTTATTCATAGAATTTATAATCTAGAAGGACTCATGTCATAACAATAAAGATTGTAGAAAGTGCTATGAAGGAAATAATAGACTAATATCTTAGGGGAAGTGAGGAGAGCAGAGAATAGAGTCAATATTTGAACCCAAGAAGCCTAATTCTGAAATCCGCATCCTCAATCATTGCACTGTGTAGATTCATATCCTTAATTTGGTTGAGGATTTAAGGTCTAATAAAGTTAGGCCTGTGGCATGTGGCATCCTTGACTCTAACTACTAGGCTGCATGTCCTCCCTTTTGCCTTTATTTGAATTACTTTTGCCAGCATTCATTGATTCATGCTTCTTTATTTTGCTTCTTGTCTTGGACTTTTCCTGGTAGAACTCTCTTGGCAGTAAGCAATCTTGTCACACAGTGTCTATAAAGCAGACATGTTTAGACTATTTTTAATAAAATAAAGTGCCCCCCACCCCACAATTAACACTGGAGCATATATTTAAACCTGAAGGGTCCCCAAGTCCTGATTCATCCACCCTGTGTTATAAAGGCATAAGTCTGTTTTTATCACTCAGTGAAATAATAATCAAATGATTTTCTTGGAATCTCTAAAAGCTTGGAGGGAAAATTAAGTGGTTTGGGCCCTTAGGGTACACAATTAGATCTGCCAGGACTATTTGGCTAGATTATGTTGACTGAGGACTTAGAAATAAAAGGTTGACATTTTCACCCATGTTGACCTCAAGCATGTGACACACATGTTTGTGAGATTCTCCATTGTGTGCCAGTCTTGGATTGCACTTTTATTACAATCAGCTTGTGTCACTCTCTCCTGGAATTTAATTTTATGCCATTGATATGGTGGGTCTTAATGAAAATGTCAGACTTTATGTCTTTAGAAATAATTACACAGGAAATGAGTTGGTTGCCCCTATGTGGGAAGCAAATAAATTACAGCAAATTCCAGCCACAAGACTGTCTTTTTTTTCCTGGTCTCAATTCTGCACCTGCTCTGTGCCTCGTTTCCTGGGGCTTAATGGAAGAAAAAGAATAAGGTCTTGAATTCTCCTTCCAGATCGACCAGGCCTATTTGTTTTTTAAGGTTTTTTTGTTTGTTTTTTGAGACAGAATTCATATAGCATAAAATTTATCCTTTGAAGGATAGAACTCAGTGGTTTTGAGTATATTCACAGGGTTGTGCAATCATCCTATGTAATTCAAGAGCATTTTCACTCTCCCCCAAAAATTCCCATGCCCATTAGCAGTCAAACTCCATTCCCACCTACCACCGCCCTAGCAACCAATTATCTACCTTCTGTTTCTGTGGATTTGCCTATTGTGGAGATAAATGGACATATTTCTGCCTCTTTCCCGTCTCCCTCCTTCTCCTTCTCTGACTCTCTTCAAAGCCAGACTCCTGGATTGCTGTGACAGCCCTTTAGGGCTAGCTGAATCTAAAACAGGTTTTCTTCTCATTTTCTCTGGCCTACTCTCCCATCCTGCCTTTTCTAATTCTCTCTGTTATTTGTCTAAATCTACTCTTAATTATTAATCAATTATTGTTTATTTATTTAATGCTAGGTACAAATAACTAATGATATACACATAGTTCCTTACTTAGGATGGTTCAACCTATGATTTTTCAACTTAATGACAGTGCAAAGGTGACAGGCATTCAGTGCACTCCTCAACTTATCATGGGCTTATTAGGATATAACTCAATTGTAAGTCAAGGAGCATCTGTATAAAACTGAGCACATAATATGAATCAAGGACTGCCCTGATAACTTTTCTTGTATTAACTCTTAATATAAAACCTGAATGAAGTCAGTATTATTATTCCCATTTCACAGACTGTTAGACTGAGGCATAGAAAGAATAAGAGATTTATATACGGTAGCAGAGCTGAGATATGCACAGCTATTCATGTCAGGGAGCAGAAATTTGGCATGGCAGGCGGGATTATAAAACAGAAGACATGATTCCTTACCTCAAGGAGTTGAGAAAGGAAATCAGATGCACATGCAATATTGAAGCAACAATGGAAAACAGAGGTTTTCATATGTTAGGTGCCTAAGAATCACCTGGAGTTTTGTTTGTTTGTTTGTTTGTTTTTTTGTTTTTGTTTTGTTTTGTTTTGTTTTTTTTGAGATAGAGTCTCGCTCTGTTGCCAGGCTGGAGTGCAGTCGCATGATCTCAGCTCACTGCAACCTCTGCCTCCCGGGTTCAAGCAATTCTTCTGCCACAGCCTCCTGAGTAGCTGGGACTACAGGTGCATGCCACCACGCCCAGCTAATTTTTGTATTTTTAGTAGAGACAGGGTTTTCACCATGTTGACTAGGATGGTCTTGAACTCTTGATCTTGTGATCTACCCACCTCAGCTTCCCAAAGTGCAGGGATTACAAGTGTGAGCCATAGCACCTGGCCTTGGAGGGTTTTTAAAGCACATATTGTCAGGCCTTACCTCCAGGGTTTCTGATTCCGTAGGTACTGGGTAGCACTGAAAGAACTGCGTATTCAGCTGGCTCTGATGCTGCTAGTCCAGAAACTTCAACATGAGAACCACTGTCTCACAGTATAACTGTCTTTAGAGAGCATCTGAAAATGTAGCAGGAGGAAGTACAATTATGCACATTTAGATAAATAATTAGGTTTGGTGTGATTTCTGTGTGGCAAGATGACTCTGTTACCTGAGGGATCTGGGGAAGGAAAGACTGTCATCACACCAATAGGATTAGGTCTGTTCCTACCTAAGACTCTCCTGTCCTTCCTGCCTCTTGTTCTTAGCATGTCAAGCCCAAGCTGAGAGCAGGGCATCTGAGGCCCTTCACAATATGGCTCCTATATACTGTTCCAGCCTCACAATCCTGATCTCTCAGTTATCCCCACTTTACAGTTTAGTGATTCCAAGTTTGGTGTGTTTCCAATTATTCATGCTGGTTCATGCCCCCTTCCTGCTGTTTCCTCTGCCTAAAATGCCCCCACTCAAGTCCTCCTAGTGCCTATGTCAAACTACCTGGATTCAAATCTGGGCTCTGCCAATTACTAGCCATTCCACCTTTGGCAAGTTGGTTAGCTGCTCTGTGCCTCAGTGTCCTAATCTGTAAAATGGGGGTAATAATAGTTCCTTCCTCACAAGTTTGTTGTAAAGATTAAATGAGATAATACTGATACAAGAGGTGGGAAGGGAAGTGCTGGGTAGAGAAGGAAAGGTCCCTGGCTAGGATTCCACCCCTGGGCTTCTGCCCACGGACCTAGGTGAGGACAGGCATTTCTGTTTTTATGCCCAAATGTTTCATTTCCCAAGACCAACCTGGCCTGCCATGCCCCCACCTTGTGCCTTAAAAACCCCAAGACCCTAGTGGGAAGGGCACACAAGTGGCTGGACATTCAGAGGAACACACAGGCAGAAGAAGACACAAGTGGCTGGATGTCAAGGGGAACACACTGTGGGAAGAGCACACTTGCAGACCATCGACCAGGGGAAAACCACCTTCCCACTCCATCTCCCTTCTGGCCTCCCCATCCACCTTGCTGAGAACTACAACAACTCAATAAAAAACCTTGCTCTCATCCTCCAAGCCTACATGTGATCTGATTTTTCCAGTACACTAAGGCAAGAACCCTGAGATACAGAAAGCCCTCTGTCCTTGCGATAAGGCAGAGGGTCTCATTGAGTTGATAAACACAAGCAGCCTACAGTGGGTAAACTGGCTCACGCCTGTAAACCCAGAACTTTGGGAGGCCGAGGCGGGTAGATCACTTGAGGACAGGAGTTAGAGACCAACTGGTCAACATGGTGAAACCCTCATCTCTACAAAAATACAAAAATTAGCTGGATGTGGTGGTGCACACCTGTATTCCCATCTACTTGGGAGGCTGAGGCAGGAGAATCATTTGAACCTAGGAAGTAGAGGTTACAGTGAGTGGAGATGGTGCCACTGCACTCCATGCTGGGCAAAAGAGTGATACTCTGTCTCAAAAAAAAAAAAAAAAAAAAAACCTGAAAGAGCACACTGGCACACTGTAACACAAGCCCACTGGGGTTTCAGCTGTAAACATTTACCACTAGATACTGCCGTGGGGTCAGAGCCCCACAATCTGCCCATCTGCATGCTCCCCCTAGAGGTTTGAGTGGCTGGGCAACCGAGAAAGTGAGCACAGCCCCATCGTATGCCCTGCGAGGGGGATAAGGAAACTTCTCCCGTTTCAATTCTTTTTTCTATTTTTTGGACAGAGTCTTGTTCTATTGCCTAGGCTGGAGTGCAGTGGTGCAATCACGGGACTCAAGCCTCATGCAGCCTTAACCTCCTGGGCTCAAGCGATCTTCCCATCTTGGCCTCCCAAAGTGCTGGGATTACAGGCATGAGCCTTTGTGCCCAGCCAAGGTAATACTTTCATTCAGTACAGAGTTTAGCACATAGCCCATATTCAGAAATGTTGTGTTTTTCACTATTGTTATCAATTTTACTAAAGCCAGCCTAGGTATTACCTCTAGAAAATCTACTTTGTCATTCTCAACCCCATTGCCACTAGTATTATTAGTGATTCCCTCTCTCCTCTACTTTGTATCTCATACATGCTTCTATTCAATTCCTGGATCTGCCACTTGTTAGCTGTGTGATTGTGTGCAAGTTACTTAACCTCTCTGAAAGTAGGTTTCCTTATCTGTAAAATGAAAATGATAATAATGTAATAATACTCATCTCGGAGTAATTGCTGATATTTCAAAAGGTAATGCACGAAGAAGCTTTTATTATAGTTCCCAGTAGTTAGTAATAAAGGTAAATGTTATTTTGAACTGCACCATGTGGTTGTGAGAAATGATGGAATCATTTCTTCTCAAGGTAAGGTGATGATGCTTTTAGCAAAGATTTGGGAGAAGCAGATAGTTTTATATATTGTTTCCTGGTTATATCATTATTATCACATTCCTTGACCTGACTTCTGTCTACCTCCACACTTCATACTGTGTTTTCTCATCATGCCCAACATCTTCTACCTAGTTTTCCAGCACACACTATACTGTTGCAAGCCTTTCTGCTTAGTCTGTTTCGTCTACCTGAAATATACTTTCTCATTCCTAATTATTCCCTAGCTAATGCTGGCCCACTCTTAAAGATTCTTTTGCCTGAGTTTATGTTTTGATCTACTTTGTCAAAGTTATGTAGATATATGGCTTTATTCCTGGGTTCTCTATACTATTCCTTTGATCTGTGTGTCTATTTTTATACTAGCACCATGCTATTTTGGTTGCTATAGACTTGCGATATAATTTGAAGTCAGGTAATGCAATGGACATCTGTACATTGGTATAGGCAAGGAATTCATGACTAAGACCTCAAAACCACAAGCAACAGAAATAAAAAATAAGCAAATAGGACTTTAAAAAGCTTGTGCACAGCAAAAGAAATAATCGACAGAGTAAAGAGACAACCTGCAGAATGGGAGAAAACATTTGCAAACCATGCAACTTTACAAGAAGCTCAGACAACTCAACAAAAAACAACAGAAAACCAAATGTCCCCATTAAAAATGGGAAAGGACATGAGCAGATACTTGACAAAAGAAGACATACATGTCGCCAACAAGCATAAGAAAAAATTGTCATCATCACTAGTCATCAGAGAAATGCAAATCAAAACCACAATGAGATATCATTTTACGCCACTGAGAATGGCTATTACTTAAAAGAAAAAAAGATGTTGGCAAGGATGTAGATAAAAGGGGATGCTTACACACTGCTGGTGGAATGTAAATTAGTTCACCCTCTGTAGAAAACAGTATGGAGATTTCTCATAAAACTAAAAATAGAACTACCATATGACCCAGCAATCCCACTAGTGGGTATATATCCAGAGGAATTGAAGTCAGTATATAGCAGAGATATCTTCACTCCTATGCTTATTGCAGCACTATTTACCAAGCTTTGGAATCAACCTAAGTATCCATAAATGGATGACTGGATAAAGAAAATGTGGTATATACACACAATGGAATAGTGTTCAGCCATCAAAAATAATGAAATCATGTCTTTTGCCACAACATGGTTGGAACTGGAGGCCATTTATTTTAAGTAAAACAATTCAGAAAGAGAAAGTCAAATATTACATGTTCTCACTCTTAAGTGGGAGCTAAATAATGGGTATACATGGACATAGAATGTGGAATGATAGACATTTGACACTCAAGAAAGGTAGGAGGGTGGGAGGGGGTGGGATATGAGAAAGTAATGGTTAAAACATACATTATTATCATTATTATCGTTATAGTATGACCATTTAGATGGATATACTAAAAGCCCAGACCTCACCACTATTTAATATATCAATGTAACAAAGCTGCCCTTGTGTCCCTTACATTTATACAAATAAAAATAAATTTAAAAAAATTCAGGTCTTAGTGTCACCAGCTGTAGATCCCTGAATCTCCAAATTGAGATGAGTGCCCCATTCTATGCTTACCCTATCACAGTGTTATGATATTGTTATACAACTTTTTGTTTGTGCATCAGTCTCTCCAACTAGATTGTGCCTTTCTTAAGAGAGTCAGGCCCTTTCAGCTTCACCTCTGTAGCCCCAGCACCTAGCTTTCTGTTTTCAACACAATATGGACTTAATGAGTATTTGAGCTAAACTGAAGCGACCCAGCTGTACTGGAACAGGTTTACGGTTATTTTTTAAATGTCAACAAGTTGCCACAGACAAGTTACCTTTCATGAAATCTCAGCATGGAAAACATCTGGACATTTTTCTGGTGGCAGGAAAGATGGTTAATTTGACCTATGACTCATGATAAAATGGCATTAAACAAAGCTGGCCTACTACTCTGTTAAAAGTTTGGGGAACACTGCCATCTAGTGATAGAATTTAGATATGCTTGAGAATGAGCTGTGGTTCTCCATGGAAGCCTGGAGAAAACCACTGAGCTTTCATTTACACAGAGAAAGATGAATGGCTAGTTTCTCTGAATAAGGCATGTAAGTACGTGATGTACATTTCACCTGATAGATCGTATTAATTGAGGGAAGTAAAGGTCTAAGATTCTCATTTATTAGGCACCAAGTCCTATTAATCTGGCTAGTTGCTGGTGTGGGAATTGTACGGGACAGTCCAGATGGAACCTATTTGTTCCCATTGTAACATTTAGTGTCAGATTATATACCTTATTTTTTCAAATGGAAAATATGGCTGGCATAGATCTGCTTTCAGTCATTATACAGTCTAATTGGACACAATAAGCAATGAAGGAATAAGACACCATTAAATTGGACTCAGGTCATTAATTGGCTGTGAATGTGTTAAACAAACATATCCAAATGTATGCATGAGTGTTTTCAGAGGGTGGGGGTGTCTATGCTTTTTGTAGGAACCTCAAAGACTTTTTGAATACACTGCCCTAAGAATCATCCTGAGCCTGTTCTAATATGAATAAGAAACAGCAAATATAATTTACCACACTGAAAGCAGCTGAATGTATACTGCATTTGGAGTCAAACAGGTTTGAGTTCAGATTACTTGTCTATCACTTACTAGCTGTGTGGCCTTGGGCAAGTTACATAACCTCTATGCACCTCTTCATCTGCAAGATAAGAGTGAAATAATACGCATCTCATTCAGGTTCTGTGAAGTTCTGTGAGGATTAACTGAGACTGGTATGTAAAGCACTGAAAGCAGTGTAGGGCAATTTAGTAAGTGCTCCTAATAATTTTTGACAAATACTTTGCTACAGCCCCTTTACTATCCTAAAATGGGAC
This sequence comes from Cacajao melanocephalus, assembly GCA_963573385.1. NCBI lineage: Eukaryota > Metazoa > Chordata > Mammalia > Primates > Pitheciidae > Cacajao > Cacajao melanocephalus. The sequence goes on along the minus strand of CAUYLG010014189.1, from coordinate 77,643 downwards.
AGAGAAACTCATAGACAAGGTAATGTATCTACCACACACATAATATTATATATTTGTATATTTGTGTGTATGTATATACATATGGCGGGGGGGGGGTGGGGGGAAGACAGAGAAGTCCAACTAGTGTGAAGGAGAAATAAAAGGAATTTATTGGTAATAAATAATGAATTTCCATCTGCAAATATTCAGGCCACACCATTGCTAGAAGACCTAGGGGAACAGGTAGAAGCTTGCACCTACGTACAGAAACAGCATGAACACAAACACTACAAATGCAGGCGCATGCAGGGGCATTGCATTACTGACTCAATTTCCATGATTAGCATTGTGGTTGGCAGCATGACCTTCAAAAATGTTGAACAACTATTGGGGGAGTTCTGAACTAAACAAAGCAGTTTTCTCTCAACTTAAATGGTAGCTGTATTCCTGGAAATTTCAGCATATACTGAAATAAAGCTGTGCAAAAAATACTTTGTGTTTATGTATAAAGCAGAGTTCTTTTCTAGACACAGCCAATTATTATTATTATTTTTTGAGGCAGAGTTTCGCTCTTGTTGCCCAGGCTGGAGTGCAATGGCAACATCTCGGCTCACTGTAACCTCCGCCTCAAAGGTTTAAGTGATTCTCCAGCCTCAGCCTCCTCAGTAGCTGGTATTACAGGCATGTGCCACCATGCCTGGCTAATTTTGCATTTTTAATAGAGATGGGGTTTCTCCATGTTGGTCAAGCTGGTCTTGACACAGCTAACTATTAACAAATTTTTTTAACCTACATGAATAACTGGGTGGAGGTGACATTCAAAATTTGGACAGAATATGGGCCATTCTTCACCATGTGGGACTGTCTAGCATATTGAGGACGTCTAGCATCCTCTTGTCCACTAAATGCTTCCCACCTCCCCTGTATACCCTTCTCTACCTTATACACATTCACATGCGTACAGAACCACAGAATTAGACAGGTACAGACATAAACTCTCAAGCGGAAATAGAGTCAGGGCCCTGATCTTCATCCAGGGCTAGCCTGGAAGAACCCAAGGATGGAGACTGGACAGTGGGTGGGATATGGAGAAGGATCTTAAAACCTGTAGATTCAGTTATGTTTTGAGTCTGGATGAGGTATGCAAGCAAAGAGGCTGTGAGGGAGCTGGGGTGAGGAAGTTGGAGGGAAGGGCAGTATTCAGATACTGAAGACTGTGGAAAGGTTGGGAGTCATTGCCAAGCAAGCAGCCAGCATCAAGACCCAAAGTAAAATGAAGGCTCTGGAAAGGCAGCAAACTGGGAACCTGAAGACAGACCACAATCAGGATTGAACTAACAGACAGAGCAAAGAAATGGGGTCTGAATACAGCCTGAATGTCTTCCATTCAGCTGGTTAAAAGTGCAGATGTAGAGTTAGACAGACCTTGGTTCAAATCTCAGCTCTGCTACTTACTGTGTAATCTTGGGAAAGTCACTGCAAGCCTCAGAGCCTTACAGTCTTCTCATCTGTAAATTGAAAATACTGATAGCACATGTTTCCTCCCTGAAATGGTGGTTGTGAGAATTACACAGGAGACTATGTGTAAAGTGCTGGACACATAGTATACGTGCAATGTAGGTTAGCTGTTATCATTACTACCTTCCCCACCAAACTGCTCTGCCTTCCATGCCCACACCTCAGGGAGTGGCATCACCATCCACCTGTTCAGTCACCCAAGCCAGAAGCTTATAGATGATTGTTGACCTTTTCTTCCTCATGTGTCATAATCCTGCTGATGTTTCCTCTGAAGTTTCTCTTGTATCTACTGCCTCTCCTCCATCCCTGCTGTCAGTGCTCTCAGCTCAGCCCCTCACCACCTCTTCCCTGGTTTTCAATCCTATCTGTGGAGCTTGGCTGTACCTGGTGAGGTCGAAGAGGGGAGGAGTAGTACTACTGGGACTCTGCTTGGGTAAAGTCTTAGTGGCTGAGTGGCAATGGGCAGGACACTTATTCAGAATGGGTGGGAGCAAATTAAACCCAAGGTAAGACTATGGCCCAGAATGTTAAAGGATATTATCAGAGGCATCACATGGCAAAGCAGGCTGTAGAATAGTGATTAAGCCCATGGAATGTGGAGTCAGGCTTCTTAGGTCTGAATTCTGACTGTACTGCTTATCACTTGTTTGACCTTGGGCAGGTTAATTTACCTCTCTGTGCTTCAGTTTCCTTACTTCTAAATGGAAATAAAAATAGTACCTAAGTCAGGAAGTTGTAAGGATTGAATAATTTATTACATTAAAAGGTCTAGAATGGTGTCAAGCACATAGAAGCATGAAAAGTATTTGGTAAAGTATTTTTAAAAATTTAAGATAAGGTTAAATACAGAGCTGCAAGGAAGTAGATTGCACCTAGGCCATAAACAAGATGTAGGTCTAGGCTGGGCATTCCTGATCGGTAACGGTGGCCTACATGGGGCAGGGGCAGCCACCTGGCTGGATTGGGCTAGAAGTCACCTTTGTCACCCCCCTACCAACTTCAGCCCTCCTACAGGCAATCTTTTTTTAAAAATAGGTTTGCATGACAGAAGGCTAGAACCCTCTCCTGTGCATTCTCCATCCCAAATGAATCGTTTTGTTTTGTTTTGTTGCTTCTTGACGCTTGGCAGCAGTGAAACGGCAAGTCTAGAAAACTAAGTAGTGCCCAACAGAATGCAGGAATTGCTGCATATCCTTAAGTGTTCAGAGGAATCCCTTCTTCAGGTAAGAAATGAATTTCTTTTTTGTCTGACTTCATGCAGATGCCCTGGGCACATGGAAAGAACTGCCAGTGAACTTTCTGTTTTTAATATGCTTATTAATTACCAATGCTAATATTGCTGTCGTAGGCCCAGGGGTGGCTGAACCAAGGACTTGATGGAGGAAGGAATCAGTAAAAATGAAACCCTGATACTGGGTTTTGGCTCATCAGCTGCTTCAAAGGATGAGAATTCAGACCTATTACAAGACCTATTATAAGCTGCAGGACGTAATGTTATCAGCTGCAGGAACTGTCCGGGATAGGTCTAAAAGGATGGTATTTTCTGGTTACCCTCCTGAATCTGATCGGGGTGTAGAAGGCCTGAATATCTAATTTTACTCTGCCCTGGGTTCCTTGGGGTTTTATCTAAGTGATTGGGAATTACCAGAGTTAGGAAAGATTCCATATTGTCATAGAATGGACACTGACAGAATTAGAATTCTTGATTTTTCTTCTTACAAAGAGTACTAGGTCCCTGCTAGGGAAGTGAAGATCTGATGAAGCCTAGCATATTATGCAGGAATGGTTGTGGAGGCAACAGCTAAGAAAATCCTCAGATGTGTAAGCTGTAGATGCCCAGAGGATGGTAGGAGTTTGGCTTTGTCACTTCAGAAGAGGCCAGGGACCAAAGAGCAAGAAGAAGCTGAGAGTTAGGGTTCCTAGGTGACATTATATCTGACCAGAACATGTGCCTAATGCTGTATGTGAACTGTTTTGTATACTGCAATTGTTATTAATTTTCCAAATCACAGGATGGTATTTACTCATGGGACGGCTGGTTTGGGCCATGTGAACTGGCTGGGGTGGGGTTCACAGAGCTGTCCAAAGCCCCTTCGTCTACCACGAGCCTGGAGGTAGTTACCAGATGTCCTGGGTTTCACTAGGGTCCAACACACTGTGACTCAGCAGAGGGTGGGGCCTTGGGCTCAGTTGGAGTCCAGAGCAGGATCTGGCTTGGTTACCCTCTTACTAGCAGATAGTGCTGGGCTTCCTGATAGACAGGCAGACTAAACACACACTTAGAGCCCCAGGAAATTAGGGCCTGAGGAAAAGTTTAACTTCAAAGACCTTATCCAGAGTTTTGCAATCAGGAAATTTAGAAATAAGTTACTGGAATTTCAGCAAAATGATTTACAGTTTAGTTTTACTTTTCTTTTGAATTACACGTGAGTGGGAATGCCATAGTCTTTTCAGTACTTCAGTGCCTCCGAAGGTCCTAATTGGGCCTTGACAATGAATCCTGAAAATTCTGAATAGTGACTATATTACTATTCTGATACTGTTCTGATACTCTTTGTAAGTCCCCTCCTGGCCACCAACTCATGCAATTGCGCCATCTTGTGGTATATTCTGTGCAGTGGGGAATGAGTTTTTAACCGGCTACAGAGCTAGCTGTTCTGGCTTCCTATTTTTTTTAACCGAGTGGTGGGGAGGTAAAGGGAGTGTGGGCTCCTTTGGCAATGGTGAGGTCAGCCTCATACCTAAGTTTCTGTTCTGTTCTGCTTGCAGTTTTAGCAATCAGTCCTTGTTCCTTTGACCTGCTCCCCTGCTCCCCCACCTCCTACAGCTCCGTCTCCACCAAGGCTTCTGAACATAGGCCCTGAGCTCGGATATACCCCTTTCAGTTTCTAGGGCCAAGCTAGACAGAATTCAAAAGAATTAGGGTTCTTGACTTTTAGGTGTCATGGAGCCCTTTGGACAGCCTGTGAAGCCAACAGAACCCCTTCTCAGAATCACATTTTTATGTGCTTAGAACAAAATACGTAGGCATAAAAGGAAACCTATTACACTGAAACGCAGTTGTCAAAATATTAAAAATGAACTTGTGATAGAGTTATCACACATTAAGTAACAGGATCTAGTGGCAGGTCTCTACTACTGTAATTTCAAAGTTGTCATGAGCATAAGCAATATTAGAAGATGCTGTAATGCAGCTGTTGTAATGTGATATGCAACCATCTGTGGCTTCCATTGATGACAGTCACAGGTACTGCTGCTACCACTGTGGGTTGTTGCTTATGTTTGTAATTGTAAGACATGCTATATTGAATTTAAGGAAACTGAAGTTAGAGGTTAGTAAAGACAAAGGTATGTTTTCTGCATCCAAGTTATCAGATCCCTGCTGTGGATGAACCCCATCTGTGAAGGCCAGGTTAAGCTCCTGCCTTAGAACACCTCTGCATAAGGAGGCTACAGATTGCAACCTGGGCTACCCTCTTGGAAGGTTCTTAGAAGAGAGTGATCAAAAACCCCATGGAACACCCTGAAAGGAAACCGACCATCTGCTAGAGAGCCGCCCTTCCCATTTTTTTTAACTCCCCTGTGTTCAGGCTCCTGCACCAAGTGCCAGAGTCTGCGGCAGCTTTAGATTTCACTTTTCTACAGTCACTTCCTCTTTTCTCCAGAGGGTGGCGCAGAGGTAGAGGTAGAGATCCTTTGGCAGCTATACCCTGAGGCATCACCACCCAGAAAGGAGCAGTTCTGGCCTCTCTGTGGCTGACTTAGCTGCCAGGATGAGCACCTGCCAAGAGAAGTCTGCCTTTTCTTTCCCCAGAACAGCAGGTGACTACCCTGCAAAGCATGGGCTGGGGTCAACCTGTTTGACTCTCCACCCCATGGGGTTCAGAGACTGGCTAACCCACCTAGGAAGAAGGAAAGAAACTGGGGGACGAGGCTTGTTCCAGCCAAGTCAGTTTCCACTGGAGAAAAATAAAGGTGGGCTACTAGAAAGAATCACTCTGAAATTCTAGTTTAAGGTCCAGAGGTTGCACAGGAAGTCAATCAAGGGGCTAAAAAGCTAGAAAGCCGTAGGCAGAGGTAGGAACAGAACAGTCTACAGGGTAATTATCCTGATGAGCGATGGGTCATGGTAGCTTGCCATTGTGGATCAGCTGGTGTGTCTGTTGTAAGCAGGGAAAGCTGGCTGCCAAAGTTCAGGGTGAGGGAGTCTGGAGATGCAGGAAAACATCCAGGAGGTGTCAAAGTTGCTGACATGGGATGCTTTGGACAGGGGACACCAGGAGCAATCATGAATGAATTAGGCAGTTTTGAAATCTGAAACCTTTTAACTCTTATTTATGTGACCCTTCTGCCTATGGAGGTCACATGGCATTGTGGGTACGCATGCAGGCACTGAAGCCACACTGCCCAGCTTTATATTACTGCTCTGCCTGTTATCAGCTGTGTGATCTTGAAGAAATTATTTAACCTCTCTGTGCTTCTGCTTCATTATCTGTTAAATGGGGATAAGAATATTACCCAACTCAACAGGTTAAAATTTGGCAATGTAAGTAAAGTACTTAGGAAAGTGGCTGGCACGTAGTATAAATTTAATATATATTAGCTGTTATTATTATGTTCTGCGAAAAGCAGAGCTGATTGGTTAAAAGTATAGGCTCTGGACACAGAGTAAGTTAAGTTTTAGCTCTGTCATGTGTTCTCTGTGAATTTGGGCAAATTACTTATCCTCCCTGAGCCTCAGTTTCCTTATCTATAGAATGAGAATAATAATACTATCTGACTTCACTGAGTTGTTGTGAGGATTAAATGAGACAATACATATAAAGAGACTGGTAGATATATAGGGCACATTCGGTGTTAACACTTTTGACCTGTGGATGGCAAACGGGTAGGTCCGAAGCATGGTGTCCAAAGTCAGTAGTTGATAAATTTAAAAAAAAAAAAGGAAGAATACACAAAATATTGTTGATGGTGGTTTCCCTTAGAGGGTGGAGAGTGAGAAAGAAGTCTCCATAATTAATTTTGTGCTTTTTTGAACTTCTTGAATTATTTATTTTACCATGTGTGAATTACAACATTCAAGAAATACTAATGGGCTGTTAGTAATTATGAGTCGTCAGTGATCACTTATACTCTTGTGTTTAAAAGGGAAAGGCTATAAATGGGACCATGGATCAAACCATTTAGTTCTAAAGACTCTGAGGTGCAGCACCCTTTTGATAAAGGTAGTGACTAGGGCTAAAGTCATCTGGGTGTAGGGGAAGATGTTGACAATGACCACTGTTTTGTGGCCTTAGAATAGTTTTTGTCTGTTAGATTGTCCAAGATAGTGTATCTCAAATTATGGCCAGTGAACCAGCTGCATCATCATCTCCTACAGGGGCTATTTGAAGATCTCTGGACCCCACTCAAAACCTTCTGGATTAGAATTTCTGTAGGTGGGGCTTAGGGACCTGTACTTATAACTAGCTTCCTAGGTCATTCAAAGGCACTCTAAATTTTGAGACCCATTGATGTAAAATTAAAAGAAGTCTTCTGTTTCAGATAGATCTAAGCTTAAATCCCAATCCAGCAACTCTCTAGCTGTGTTGAAGCTCCCACCCCTGACATTTATCACTGCTAACTTGCTGGTTGGGTCCCAGGATCTTTTGTATACAATTCTGTTCTAATTGCATGGGCTCAATTACATGACTACCTTTTTTCCTGCTTGTGGGCAGAAGAAAAGCCTCCTTTCTGTGTGTAACTGACCTCTTCTTTACTGCACCTGTACAGTTATCTGATAAGCAACCACCTTTTTTCCTTTTCTCCCTAGTCTCCTGTCATGAAATAATCACCAGTCCTCCTCCCCAAACATGGTGGGTAGGTGGCTGGAATTTACTGCTCTGACCAATCAAGGAGCTGATATTGTTCACTCGGCTACTGCTTTATTCAGCTCACTGCCCTTGTAACAACCTCTATTCAAGTGCACACCTACACTCAGGTGCAAAAGCCTCTCTATCTCTAAGAGTACAGGGTAAGATGTGAAGGGCAACAATAATAATAGTGCTTAGTTAATGGGATTGTGGTTATCGCAGGAGATAATGTATACAAAATGCCTAGCAAAAATTCCTAGCTACTGTTATTACATTATGTGCAGGATCCCCTTTGTGGTACTGGTGTAGGCTTTTATTAAGTCCAATTCTGTCTCTGGGACTCAATGTTCCACAACCATAATTCCACAAGGGGAAGGTTAGGTGCATGATGTCTGAAGTTCCTCTCAATCCTGCAACTTTTAACTGGTCCTACGGAAGCTTCCGAGGTCACTTCCAGGCATTAGATGCTTCTGAGCAGGGTCTTGAAGGATAAGGAGGAGTCTGCCTGCATATACTGCTGTCAGAGAAGTTCTTGCCCAAGCAACCAAAAGCTGACTTCCCTTGCAAACCTTGCTTGAGCCTTGCAGCTACTTAACTGCCCTCTCCATCCCCTCCCTTTACCTCTACCTGCACAGTGGTCCTAATTTGGCCAATAATTTATTTTAAGGCTTTTTCTATGCAAGCTCTCACTTGCTAATGTGGACAACCCTTCTCCCCTTGACATCTCCCAGCTGTGCCTTGCAAGGAACTGTTTGTAATAGCTGTTTAAGAAGTGTAGCTAAATGATGACAGGAAATAACCATGGCTTTCAAACTTTAATGTGCATCGGAAACACTTGGGGGCTTATTGGACACATGAATTCTCAGGTGCCACCCAGAACATACTCAACCATCATCTTCAGATATAGATAGGGCCTGGGCATCCATAGCGGGCTTCAGCAATTGTGCTCAGTCCATAGAACACTTGCATCAGAATTACTTAAAGTGTTTGCTTAAAATGGAGATTCCTGGACTGCGCCCCAGACCTACTGAATCAGAATTTTAGGCTCAGGGATGATTATGTGGTTGTACTACAGCAGTAGTTCTCAAAGTGTGCCCCCACAACTGCCTAGCAGCATCAGTATCACCTGCAAACTTGTTAGAAATGCGAGTTCTTGGGCCCCATCCTAGACCTTCTAATATGGTTTGGCTCTGTGTCCCCACACAAATCTCATCTTGTAGCTTTCAAAGTTCCTATATGTTGTGGGAGGGATCCAGTGGGAGATGATTGAATCATGGGGCCAGGTCTTTCTTGTGCCGTTCTCGTGACAGTGAATGGGTTTCATGAGATCCACTGGTTTTAAAAACGGGAATTTCTCTGCACAAGCCCTCTCTCTTTTTGCCTGCTGCTATCCATGTAAGATGTGACTTGCTCCTCCTTGCCTTCCACCATGACTGTGAGGCCTCCCCATCCATGTGGAACTATAAGTCCAGTAAACCTCTTTCTTTTGTAAATTGTCCAGTCTCAGGTATGTATTTTATCAGCAGCATGAAAATAGGCTAATACCCTACTGAAATAAAAATTCCAGGAGTAGAACCAGGCAATATATGTTTTTACAAGACCTCCATGTGATTCTGATGCAAGCTGAAGTTTGAGAGCCTCTGCACTAAGCTATCACCACTCCTACATCCCATCCATTGGATGCCACATCATAATGGTTCTGAGTCTGTGTGATTGGAATTTACTTTTATTCTACTGATTGCTGCTGGGTATGAAAGTCAGTTACTGTTACCTATCGATGAGATTCCAGCAGGCTTAGCCTCACAACATTTTCTGGGCAGATCTTTTTCAGGTACCCTCTTGTGACAGGATGGTCACTATGGCAATAGTGGAAGTGCCTATCTCCATGAATCATGAATAAGCCAGGTCAGAGTTGCAAGGATTTTAGTGAAGGTGAATAGGCCTCAAACATAGCTAGAGTCAGAGGAAGCTTCATCTCTTCCTAAAGAGATCGTTCAAGTCAGGCGTGGTGGCTCACATCTGTAATCCTAGCACTTTGGGAGGCTGCGGTAAGAGGATTGCTTGAGCCCAGGAGTTTGAGACTAGCCTGGGCAACATAGGAAGACCCTGTGGTCCCAGCTACTTGACAGGCTGAGGTGGGAAAATCATTTGAGCTTAGAAGGTCGAGGCTGCAGCAAGCCATTATTGCACCACTGCAGTGTAGCCTGGGCCACAGAGAGGGAACCTATCTCAAAAAAAAAAAAAAAAAAACAGAGAGAGAGAGCTCATTCAGAGGGGGAAAATGGACAAGATTCCCAGGTGATACCTCATCACCCCCAGCAATCTCTGTGATTCATTTGCTCATTTAAGAATCTTGCCACATTACATCTGAGGATGTCATGTCTAAGCCAGGACATGACTTAGGAATTCATCCTCTGTGTTTTCAAATATGCATTTTAAAATATTTTATATTAATTATTTTTGTGTCACTTACACTTTCTATATGCCAAGAACTATACTAAGGACTTTACATAGATTATCTCATTAAAAGTCTTACATCAGCCCTGTGAGTCATGCAAGAAATTGAGGCTCAGGGAAGCTTGCCCAAGGTCACACTGTTAAGAAGTGACAAAGCTGAGATTTGAAACTAGGCTTATCTGACTCCAAAGCTCATACTTGTAACTATTCATTCAGTCACCCATTAATTCATTCATTTATTCATTCAAGTATTTGTTGAGACAATAATATGGGAAAGACATGGTCTGGGTATTGGGCATACAATAGGGAACATGAATAAGACCAATAAAAATATCTGCTCTCATAGAACTTTTACTGTAATGAAGAAGGCACACAATAAACTACACAAGTAAGCAAAGTATATTATATAGTATATAAGATAATTGTAAGTGCCAAAGGGAAAAAAGCAAAGTGGCAACATCATGTGTTTGGAGGGGAGGAAGTAAAAATAAGGCGGCTAGGAAAGATCTTATTAAGCAGGTGACATTTGAGCAAAACCCAGATGTAAGAGATGAGGCAACCATGCAGACATAGAAGAGAAAGGTATTTAAGCAAGTGCAAAATCTCTGAGTTGGCAGTGGATTTGGTGTACTAGAGGAATAGGAAAGTGGCCTTTGTGATTGCAATGGAGCAAATGTGGGGCAGAGTAAAAGGAAATAAAGTCAGAGAGGTAATTGAGGGACTAGATCATACAGAGCTTCTAGGACTTTATATCTTACTCTAAGCGAGACTGAGGTATGACATCTGTCTTAGATTATAACAGCATTGTCCCAGCCACTATGTAAGAATAAACCAAAGGGAGGCATAGTCAGAAGTAGGGAGAATGGTTAGGAATCAATTGAAATAATTCAAGCAAAATATGATGGAGTTGGAAAACAGTGGTTAAATTTAACAGTTATCATTTATGACCTAGCACTTCTGCTCCAAAGCATATACCCAAGATAAATAAAAATGTATGTCCACATAAAAACTTGTAAATGAATGTTCATGGCAGCATTATTCATAATAGACAAAAAGTAGAAAGAACCCTAATGTCCATCAGCTAAAAATGGACAAACAAAATGTGATACATACATGCAATAGATATTATTTGGCCATAGAAAGTGGAGTACTGATCTATGTTACAACATCAGTGAATCTTAAAAGCATTTTGCTGAATTAAAGAAAACAGTCACAAAGACCACATAGTGTATAACTCCATTTATATGGCCGTTCCAGAAGAGGCAAAACTATCAGGACAAAAGGTAGATTAGTGTTTGTTTAAGATGGGGGAAGTGGGGAGAATGGGCAACTAGGCAGGTGATAGCTAAAGGATACAGGGTTTTAAGAGGTGAAATATCTTAACAAGGAAAACCATAAAAGAGCAATGAAAGAAATTGAAGAGGCTAAAAAAATGGGAAGATATCCCATACTCATAAGTTTGAAGAATTATTATTTAAAGCAATATATAGATCCAATGTGATCTCTATCAAAATACCAATGGCAATCTTCAGAGAAATAGAAAAAAAAATCCTAAAATTCATATGGAGCCACAAAAGTCCCTGAATAGCTAAAGGAATCTTGAGCAAAAAGAACAAAGCTGGAGGCATCACACTATCCCACTAAAAATTATACTGCAAAGCTACAGTCACCAAAACAGCATAGTACTGGCATAACAAGAGACACATAGACCAACGGAACAGAATAGAGAACCCAGAAATAAATCTATACACAGCCAACTTATTTTTAACAAAGCTGCCAAGAACATACATTGAGGAAAGGACCGTCTCTTTAACAAATGGTACTAGGAAAATGAGATATCAATATGCAGAATAATGAAACTAGATCCCTATCTTTTACCATATACAAAAATCAACTCAAAATGCATTGAAGACTTAAATTTAAGACCTGACATTCTGAAAAATACTGTAAGAAAACATTGGAGAAGTGCTAAAGGAAGGACATTGATCTGTGGAAACATTTTGGGGTAAGACCTCAAAAGCACAGGCAACAAAAGCAAAAAGAGACAAAAGAGATTATGTCAAGTTAAAAGTCTCCTGCATAGCAGATGAAACAATTAATAAAGTGGAGAGACAACCTACAGAATGGGAGAAAATATTTCAAACTATCCATCCAATAAATAATTAATAACCAGAATATGTAAGGAACTAACAACTCAATAGCAAAAACAACAAAAAACCTCTCCAAGTAATCCAATTCAAAAATAGGTAAAAGAGCCAAATAGACATTTCCCAAAGGAAGACACATTGCCAACAGTTATATGAAAAAAATGTCCAACATCACAAATGATCAGGGAAATGCAAGTCAAAACCACAATGAGATATCATCTTACTACAGTTAGAATGGCTGCTATGAAAAAGACACACACAAAAAATGACAAATGCTTGTGATGATGCAGAGAATGGGGAATGCTCAAACACTATTGATGGGTAAGTAAAGTAGCACAGCTATTGTTTAAAATAGTATGGAGGTTCTATAAAAAACTAAAAATGTAGCTATCATATGATCCAGTAAACCCACTGCTGGGCATATATTCAAAAGAAATAAAATAAGTATGATGACGAGATATCTGCATTTCCATGTTTATTGCAGCATTATTCACAATAGCCAAGATATGAAATCAACCTAAGTGTCCATGAATGGACGAATGGATAAAGAAAATATATACATATACAATAGAATATTATTCAACCAAGAAAATGAAATCCTGTCATTTGCAGCAACATATATGGAACTGGAGGTTATTGTATTAAGTGAAATAAGCCAGGCACAGAAAGATATATATTGCACGTTCTCACTTATTTTTGGAAGTTAAAAAAGTGGATCTCATGGATGTAGAGAATAGGATGGTGGTTACCGGAGGTTGGAAAGGTAGGTGGGGAGGAGAAGATGAAGAGAAGTTGGTTAATGGGTATAAAAATACAGTTACATCAAATAAATAAGTTCTAGTATTTGACAGAAAACAGGGAAATTATAGTTAGCAACAATTTATTGTATGTTTCAAAATACCTAGAAGCAAGGAATTATGTTTCCAACATAAAGAAAAGATAAATGTTTGATGTGATTAATATCTCAAGTACCCTGATTTGATCCTTACATATTGTATACATTTATCAGAATATCACAGGTGCTCCAAAACATTTACAATCATGTTTTATTTTATTCTATCAATAAAAATAACTTAAACGGTACAGGGCTTCTTTTCGGAGGTGATAAAAATGTTCTAAAGTTGATTTTGGTGATTGTTGCAAAACTCTGAATATACTAAAAAGCATTCAATATACACTTTGAATAGATGAATTGTATGGAATCTGGATTGTATGTCAATAAGTCTTTTTTTTTTAAAAGGGTGATAGACGGTTAGGCTGTAGTGGAAACAGTAGCAGTGGTGAAAAGCAGTTGGGTTCTGGATATGTTTTGAAGGCAAAGTAGAAAGGGTTTGCTGACACGCTAGATGTGGAGTGAGAAAGAGAAGAATTAAGGTTGAGTCAAGTTTTTTTCAGTTGAGCAACTTGAAGAGTGAAATTACCATTCATTGATACTGGGAAGACAATGAGAGGGCAAGGTTTTTTGAGGTAGAGATGTAGTTCATTTATAGATATGTTAAATTTGAGATACTCATTAGACATCCAAGTAGAGTCAAGTAGACAGTCAGAATTATAAGTCTGGTGTTCATAGGCAAGGTCCAGGCTGGAGATACAAATTTAACAGCCAACAGAATAGAGATAGTATTCATCTATGGTGTGTGTGTAATTGTGCCATATTGTCTCTTGTGTGTGGTGGCTCTTCTGTAGTCACTCCAGAACTGTCTAAATCAGTGCCTTAAGGGATACCAGATCTTGGGAGTATGTTAATATGTTTATGAAGAAACATATCAGTTTCAGTCTTGTGAAAATGCATATGCCAAAGGGAATCATTAGTTGAAACCTGTAAAGTCTGACTTTCATTCATTTCCTCCCTGATTTAGAGAGTATCATGTTCTCTTCCTTAGGTTCAGGATTATGAATCCTCAGTCTCCTGAGGTATTATGAAACTCGGCTTGAGCAAAAAGTTCACGATCCTTTATTATTACTGCTTTGATATTCTTGGCATTTCAGCACATCCTCAGCCTTATTATCTCCTTTTTTGTAAAAAGTACTAGGATTTGGAAAGGGGAGGCAGAGAGTCTCATTCATGGGTTTTCTTCAAATATTATGAGACTGTAGATTGGTGGTTGCCAGGATGCTATAATACCTTATAAAGGAGGGGTATAATATCCTAGAAAGAGTGTAGACCCAGACAGAGGGAAGTGCAGTGGAAGCTCACCCACCTTTGTTCAAAGGAGCTCTTTGGAGAACTGCACTGCCTGGCTAGGTGGACTCTGTGGTCACATTGGGTGACATGTAGTCACAGTTTGCAACAAAAAGCTGAGGTAGCTGGAGGTCTAGAAGCCTAGAACCCATGAGTGACAAGAGTTTAGAACTAGGTAAGACTAATTGAAAGCAGATATGTTGGATTAAGGAAAGTTCTAGCCACTCAATACAGTCTATAAACTGTATGTTTTATGCGGACAAGGACTGGGTCTTAGCCATTTTTATATTAGTAAACTTCCTCTGTCAGGGGGCTAAGGTAAGTCCAGCCTAGGAGTGCTAGTCAAGTGAGCCAGGGCTATGGTTGGAGACATGAGAAGCAGAGTATATCTGTCTTCCTCACCCCAAGATAGAAACATTAATGAGCCAAAGCAAAGAGTTCAAATTATGAAGTACAGAAGGTCAAGCAAAGCAAATTCAGTACCAATTCCAACCACAAAGGGAAATAATGAAACTCAAACCAAGAAGGAGTGTCCAGAGTCAGAATGGCACTGACCTGGTAAACCTGAGCCAATTGTAGCATCCAACCAAGGCCCCCAGGACACCATCATTTGGGTCTATCACATTCCCTCTCCAGCTCCTACCTATCTGGGGAAGAATACTAAGCCCAACAGTAAACATTTAATAATGGAAGAAAAGTTATAGGAACCCATTTTCCATTGTAGCAATGTGTGAGAACGCATTAAGGTTTTCCACTGGAACCCAAACCAAGTCTGTCCTTTTCATGAGTGGTTCATTAACAGTGTAGTGAGGGTTGATGAATGGAATTCAGAATGAAGGTACCTAATGATCTCCAAGAGCTACTTAAGGTGTTTGCCAGGCATGAATGGACTAAGAACTTTCTGATGCTCAATGTGTTTATACACCTACCTGGTGCTGAAGAGGAACTACGTAAGCAAGCACATATAGCACACTATGTTAAGGGCTCTGATAAAGGACACTGTTATGGGGTGCTGATGAGTGGAGTGCAACAGACCCAGAAGTGAGAGTGATCACTTCTTAGGGAGGCCAGGCAGCTTTATTAAGTGTTGAACTGAGTCTTGAAAAACCAACTGTTTAACAGATAGTGGGAGCCATATGAATAAAGGTGAAAATAATGGCCTAAGAGGCCATCAGCATTGTTGGAGGGACTGGAAATGGAGGTCAAATCATAGATCTTTTCAAACTGCAGCTTGGAACTCATTGCCATGTGGAATAAATTCAGGGAGTTATGACAAAAAAATTGTTAAATGATATGGACTATAATAGAATAGAAAATTTAATGCATTGCATATAGAAAGGGTAAAAGTTCTTTTGTAAAACTTCTTTTCAGCTCTGTAAATACATATTTATATAGATAAGTACTGAGTTGCAATATAAAATGTATTTTGTACTGTGGGTAACAGCCAAAAAATGTTTGAAACCCACTGTCAAAGAGAGCTTTGTCTGCCCTGCTAATACTTTTGGACATTTTCCCATAGGCCATGGCAAGCTATTGAAGGATTTTAAGTAAGGTAATGACATGATCCAATTTGTGTTTCATCAAAAACCTTAACCATCTTAGATTAAATTAGCCATGGAAAAGGTGTTGGAATCAAATTAAGTACAGATTGACAGCTGATCTCTTCAAAATGAAATGTTCAAAATAATTTAATCTATGTCTCACAAGGAAGATACTTCAACTTGTACACATTCATTCATTTGACAAATATTTTGGGAGTGCATATCATGTGTCAGGCACTGTGCTAGGCACTGAGGACACAATCAGTGGTGAACAAAATTAACACCATCGCCATCTTCATGGAGTTCAGTCTGGTGAAAAAGACAGTGAAGAAAAACCTGAATGAGTATGATGTGTTAGAGGAAAAAGTAGAGGGAGCTAGAGGCAGAATACTGGAGGAAAGGTACAGAAGGAAATAGTGATTTCAACTGTGGGGTTAGGGTTAGGCTCTGAGGAAGTAGTCTTTAAGCTGAGACCTTATGGATAAAGAGAAGTTAGAAACCAAGTGTGTGGGGAAAGAGTATCTCTGGTAGAAAACAGCAAGGGCAAAGGCCTACAGGCAAGAAAAGACCTTGGCGTGTTCAAGAACAGAAAGGAGACCATTGTGGCAGGAGTGTGATGACCACATGGTAAGAGCAGAGATGTAAGTCGGACCAGGAAGGCCATTGTGCAATATTTGATGTAGGTGAAAGGCAGGCCAAAACCTTGGAGGAATTGGCTTGCATTGGATTACTTACGAGGGCTTCTGGCACAGGCATGCTAGGGGCAGTTAAAAGGACTAATGTGTAAAGAACACCATTCCTTCTTTGTAGGCTCCAAGTGGAATGAGACATTTTCCTTGGAGATTTGCCTAGTGGAACGTTCTAAAGTGTCTGGGAGGATTCCAGAAATTAAAATGTGCCTCTGCAAACTGTTATGGCATGCTGTGCACTGCACAACCCCAAGGGTATCATTCAGGTTGTTTGATTGCTTCTGAGGCCTTTACAACTTCCTGGGTGCCAATATTTAGAGTTTTCCTTGAACCAAACACGAGTTGCACAGTAAACTCATATTTTTCAACTTGGGTTGTTGACTTCTTGCTGTGATGCTAGCAGTAAGGCCAGACTGGTTGGCTGTGCATAGAGGAGGTCTGCTTGAGCTGGAAGAGCTTTGAGTTAGCAACTTCTGCCACCTCAGAGTCCCCAGTAGTAACCTTCAAGGCTCTAGAATAAATGTGTAGAGAATAGTGAATGAAAGTGGACCATCTGTTGTGGTCTATTCAGATGTCCTTCCTGGTGGTTTAGTACTAATTGGCATTCTCCTTCTAACAATACGTTAAAAAGTGAAGTTGTTTTGGAGTGCCTCTAGTTCCTATAAAGATCATCTGGCTCCAGTGAGTTTGGAAGAATAGCAGTGGAAACTCTGGCTGCAGAGAAAGAAGCTCTTTTGAGAAATGGACTGCAGTGATTTTAGTGCATCTCTGTTGTGCTGAGATAATTAGATCGGCTGTGTTTTGAAAGGAGATGTAGCAAAAGAAGTACTCCTCTAAAATAGTAACTCTCAACCCGGAGTGCGCTTAAATCCAGGACACATTTGGGAATGCCTTGGGGCATTTGTGGTTGTCACAAATGGGAGGGAAGAGTGCTACTGGAATATAGTGGGTAAAGGGCAGGGATGCTGGTATATATCCTACAATCCACACAACAGTCCTCTACATAAAAAAATTTTCTGACTCAAATGTCAATACTGCCTCAGTTGAGAAATCCTGCTCTAAAATCGGGTTTTTATGCCAGATGTTGTCATCAGTCTTCTGGAATTAGACTGTGAACAGTTCGAAATGGAGTAGCAAGTAGCACATGACCAAAATAAGCAACAACTTGGAGGTACAGCTGGTGATCATGATTATGAGCTGAAAGAAATAGAATGACTGATCTGGTGTAGGGTGATTTCATGACTTTACCTTTTATACTATGGGTTGCAGTGGTCTGAGAGCAGAACAATATGAGGTGGCCTTGGTGGTCAAACAGCACTGATTCCAGAAGAAGCTTCTTAGAGAAATAAGTATAGAGGTGGAAGTCACTGAGTTCTTCTGTAACAGGATGGCTCCCACTGCAATGCAAAAGGCATTGGTTTTGTCTTCCTAGGTTCAGGTAATGAAAAAAATAGAATAGGAGAGTGGATACAAAAGGTCAGGATACAGATACATTTACAGATTCATTTCCCTCCTGAGTGATGAGTTTGGTTAGCTAGGCAGTCACAGTGAAGAAGTAAGTATTGAACCTTTTTTAATACCCAAGAATTTCCAAGGAATGACTAGATGGCTTAGATTGTTGTAAGTGAGTGCAGGTCTAGCAAGGCTAACACATGTAACTTGACCCCTGACATCAAGGGAACACTTTGGCTGAATAACTCTTGGCTCAAGAGTTAGACTTCATGGCTTTTAAATGAATCCCTCTCATAGTTGATCTGAAGGGTGGATAGTTTAGAATGTCATCCAGCTAGACAATAAACCTCTGTCCAGGTAGTGGTGTAGAACACTGGTTGTTAGTGGAGAATGACTGGATATTATGAAGGCCAAAGGGCAGGGTAGTGTATTCAGATTAGCTGGGAGATTTTTGTAGGCTATTTTCCACTTCTTGACTTTCCTACCACAGATGAGATTATAGACAACATTTTTTAAATCAAAGTAGTCCTGGGAGAGGACAAACTTTGAGATATTTTTCTTCAAGTATGTATTGAATTTGTGTATATTGGCAATGAACAATGTAAAAGGAAGTTTAAAAAACAATTCTATTTATAAAAATATCAAAAAAGATAAAATGCTTAGGAATAAATTTAACCAAGAGTGAGACTTACACTCTGCAAACCACAAAACATTGTTGTAGAAAATTAAAGAATACCTAAATAAATGGAAAGACATTTGTGTTCATGTAATGGAAGGCTTAATATTGTTAGATGGTAATACTCCCCAAAGTGATATACAGATTCAGTGCAATCCCTATCAAAATCCCAATTCTTTTTTTGCACAAATGTAAAAGCTGACCCTGATTCATATGAAATTGTAAGTAACCTCAAATAGCTCATAAATCTTGAAAAAAAGTACAAAGTTGGAGGATTCACACTCCTGATTTCAAAACGTATTGTAGGATATAGTAATCAAAACAGAGTGATACTGGCAAAAAGACAGACATATAGATCAGTGGAATAGAATTGAGAGCCCAGAAATAAACTCCTCCATCTATGGTCAATTAATTTTTTATAAAGATGTCAAGATAATTCGATAGAGAAATAATAGTCTCTTTACAAATGGTACTGGGACAACCAGATATCCACATGCAAAATAAAGAAGCTGGATCTTTATCTTATACCATATACCAAAATTAACTCAAAATGGATCTAAGACCTAAATATAAGAGCTACAATCATAAAACTCTTAGAAAACATAGTGGACATGAATCCTTCATGTCCCTGAATTTGGCAATGGTTTCTCAGCTATAATAACAAAAGCATAAGCAATGAAAGAAAAAAATGGACAAACAGGACTTTATCAAAATTAGAAACTTTTTGTACGTCAAAGCACACTATAAATAGAGTGAAAAGACATACTACACAATAGGAAAAAGTATTTGTAAATCGTATATCTGATAAGGTCCTCCTATCTAGAATATATAAATAATTCTAACAACTCAACAATAAAAGGCAAACAATGCATTAAATAAAGCATACAAACAATTTTCGTAGACATTTCTCAGAAGAAGATATGCAAATGGCCAAAAAAGCACATGAAAAGTTGTTCAATGGTGTTATTAAGGGCGTATAAATCAAAACCGCAATGAGATACCACTTCATACTCACTAGGTGACTGTAATATAATAAAACAGAAAACAAAAATTGTTGGTGAGGATATGAAAAACTGGAATCCTCATTCATTGCTGGTGAGAGTGTAAAATAGTGCAACCCCTTTGAAAACAGTCTGGCAGTTCCTCAATAAGTTTAATATGGAATTACCACATGACCCAGCAATTACATCCCTATGTATGTACCCCCCAAAATTGAAAATAGGTACTATAACACATATGTGCACATAAATGGTCATAAAAGCACTATTCACCATAGCAACAAGGTGAAAATGACCCAAATGTCCATCAACAGATGAATAAACAAATTATGACATATTCATACAATAAAATATTATTTCACCATGAAAACGAATGAAGTGCTGATCCATGCTACAACATGGATGACACTTTAAAATATTATCTTAATTGAAAGAAGTTACTCACAAAAGCTACATATTGTATGATTTATGATTTCATTTATATGAAATATTCAAAATAAGCAAGTCCATAAAGACAGAAAACAGATTAGCATTAGCCAGGGGGTGGAGGAGGGAGGATGGGAAGTGATTGTTTAATATGTATGGAGTTTGTGTTTGGGGTGATGAAAATGTTATGGGACTAGGTAGTGGTATGGCTGCACAACATTGTCATTGCAGTTAGTGTCACTGATTGTAGGCTTTCAAATAGCTAATTTGGTAGACATTTTTTTGTCTGTTACCACAATAAAAAATAAAAATAAGGAGAGCATTGTGTCTTCTTTGATAGAGGTGGAGGAATTGATGACTCTCTCAACACATCATCATCATCATCACTGTGTTAATAATAATGATTATTACAATTATACAAATAACTAGCATTTGTTTAGCATGTATTATGTGCCAGAAACTATGATAAGCATATTTCTAAGCTTATTTAACCTCCCCAACAACTCTTTAGTACCTTGATTTAATGGATAAAGAAAAGGTCTCAGAGGTTAGTTTGCTAAAAGTTACACAACTAACAAATGGAAGACATAGAATCTGAATCCAGGCCTGTCTGACTGCAGCACCTTTATCTGTAAGCATTAGAGAACCAAGCCAGAAAACTGGTAAGACCCTGTGTGATTTATGTACATTGTTTCATATAATTCTCATAGCAACCTTATGAGATAGACACAATAATTATTATCATCTCCATTTTAGAGAAGGAAATTGAGGCAGAGAGTGTCATAGAGCTAATAAGGAAGAGTGTCACACAGCTATTGAGAGGCTGAGCTAGGATTTGAACTCTGGTGTAATTGACTTCAAAACTTCTGTGCTTAACCATCAGGCTATGTAGTGCCAGTTGCCCTGTATTTATAGAAGGTCTGGGTCTTTGGCTTTGAAATGGATATGGGTACCAGATATGTACCTTGGCTGCACAGGCAGGTCTGCTTTCCTGAGCAAAATTACTCCTGGGATCTGAGCCCAGGATTGACAGATGGCACAGGGCCCTGGAGAAGGGTGGACATTATAAAGGGAAGAACATGGCTTTTTGAGAAAGTAGCTTGAAGTTGTAGGCTTCTAGCACCAAAAACCTTGTTGACCAAGGGGAAATATGGAGAGCAAATAAAATGTAGGTTTTGCTGTTGATCTTGGTGAACAACATTTAAAAGCCACTGTCACAGGGGCCTTGGGAGCTGTGTTAACTCATTTGGACAATTCCCTGGAAACAAGGATGAGCTATTGAAAGATTTAAGCAGAGTAGTGGCATGATCTGATTTGTATTTCATAAAAGGTTTCATCATATTTGATAAAAGTTGGAACATGACTTTTCATGTGCTCCCCCATTCACATTTATGTGAGATTGCCCATCAGAGAGTTTCTGTCATTGTTATGGCCTCACAGGGCAGCTGGAGGCTTGGGTCATTTATTTGCAGAACGTGGAGATGGCAGCCATCCTCCAGGTACATGAAGAAATAGTGCAGACAAACTGTACTACAAGCACAGTCCCCATCCTCAGTGAGTGTCCAGAGGATGCTACATAAAGTCCCTGGTTCTAGTGGTTTCTGCAGGGCAGATTATGGTACCCATGAGCATGTGTGTGAGAGTCATCTCATATTCCTAGTCTAGATACTGGGGCCATAATGCTTCTCATCTCTGTTTTAGGAAGGTTTAGCCTACAGCTAGTAACTGGAAATGATATTCTCTAGCATTCCCAGGTTACTAAACATGAATGGGTCCTGATCAAAGCTAGAACCCAAAATACAAAGATAATCAGAAAATGGGGTAATGCAGGAGATTTGCTTTTGAAGGGAGCCAAATCTGGAAGAATTTCTCTTCATTCAGGGACTCAGTGGCAGCCTTGTATTCAGTGCCCATGACTTTGGGTATGAACATACTGGCCACATTTCAAAGGGGTGCATATTAAAGTTGGCCATGATGTGTCTGATTCCCCTCCTATGCTGCAAGCCTGGCTAGGCATATAGCAAGGACAGAGTATGGTTGAGAGCATGGGCTCTAGAGTCAAATGAATCTGGATTGGAATCTGTGTCTCTGTCTACCAGTGTGTTCTTGGAAAGTCACTTAACCTTAGTGAACCTCACATTTCTTAGTTATTAAATGGGAATAATGATAGTATTTCACTGAGTTTCTCAAGGAGTAAATAAGATAAACATAAAATGCTAAGCACAAAGCCTGTTACCTAGTAACAGCTCCATAAACGTTGCCTCTCCTTCTCCTCCTACTTTTCTTCTTTTTACTGTTATTATTGTACTGAATGGAGTCCAGGGGAAGTTATTTGGAGCACTGTCCCAAGGAAATTCCTGGTCAGAGCCATAAGGAGAGTCGAAAATCAAGTTGCTAATCCACACAGGTCTAAACCAAGAGTGGGGGTGAAGGTATGATTTTGAAGGAGATAGACATAGAATGAGATCAGCAAAAGAGGTTGTGTACCCTGAGGGAATGAACTGGGAATAAGGCCTGGAGTAACAACTTTGCCAGAATGCTGATGACTTCAGTGGCTTTTTATCCAGTTCCCATGACCACTGTCATGGTATTTTTAGAAGCATTAAAATAGACAAAAACAGCGTAGACAGTATTCCCTTCTAGACTCCTTCTGACAGGTAGAGGATCCTAGGATTTTCCTGTATTTGCCTCATAACCTTTGGCCTGTTGTTGACCAGAGGTAGATTCCCAAGGCCAGTCTTTTGGCTGTTACCCTACCAACAAGGCCAGGTATAGATTTATCATACTATGAACATGAGCCTGTTACCTTCCCTTTCTGCGATAGTGGTTTTCATCCTAGGCCATCTGTGAAGGACACTGAAGTGTCGAATGGAAGACTAACTAGGTCATAGTGGTACAGGCATAGCAGGAAACGTTTCTAGAACAGGTTGAATATTCACCAAAGGACATGGAATAGGAAGGCTGTTGGTGTCAGAGACCTGCAGCGTTGGTGCTGGATATCTTAAAAGTTTCAAGCAGTGATCCCCAATCTTCCATGGTACATATGTATCCAGAGAAGACCCAGAAATTGTCTTCCATATCAAGTTTTCCATTGTCCTGCCCTTATTCCATGCCCAGGACTAACAGGTCTATCCTTTGTACTGCTCTTTTTCCTTGAGACAGATTCTTACCAGGCTGGAGTACAGTGGCAATCACAGCTCACTGCAGCTTCAAATTCCTGGGCTCTCAGGATCTTTCTATCTCAGCCTTTTGAGTAGCTGGGACTACACCACACACCACCACACCTGGTTAATTTTTAAAATGTTTTTGTTTGTGAAGAGACAGGATCTCACTATGTTGTTCGGCCTGGTCTTGAACTCCTGGGCTCAAGCAATTCTCCCACCTCGGCCTCCCAAAGTGTTAGAAATACAGTGTGAGCCACCGTGCCTGGCCTTTGTCTTTGACCCACCGGAAAGTGCCCTTGGAAACTTTGTAGGCATCCTGAAGCTCCCTCTGCAGGGCAAAAACTAGTCATAAGGATTTCCGTGATGGCAGAAGTGAAAAAAGTAGTGAAAGCTAAGAATGTAGTTACTGTGAAAGGAAGTGTTTCCAAAGCAGGATTACAGTGAGATGACATAGGCAACTTCTGCCATGGTAAAGTAGGTGGATATGTCATGTGGCTGGTAGGCGGTATAGCTGTAGAGAAATTCTTCTGGCATTGGACTGATGAAATTTTTACTCAGTCTGTAAATGGATGGTACACAGATGTATGAAACTGGGCCAGATGGCTGGGAAGTCAATAGGGGCTAAGGATCTTGTAAGATAAATAAGGTTGTGGTAGCCTCTGCCTAACTTTACATCTTCATTTCATGTCAGTCTCCCACTCATTCACCATACTCCTGCCTCTTCTTTCTGTTTCTGAAACCTAGGCCGTTTCCTGCTGTTGGACCTTTGCACTTGCTCTTCCTTCTGCCTGAAACATTTTTTTTGCATGGCTTTTTCCTTTTCATTGTCTACATCTTAACTCAAAGAACTCCTTCCTGATCACTTTGTGTAGAATTGTCTCTTACTAATTAATGTCTTTAAAATTACCCCATTAATTTACTTAGTGGAATTTATCAACATCTTCAGATTTATTTATTATTCCCCACATTCCCAGATTATAACATCCATGTGGTCCAGGACATTGTCGTTCCTTTTCAATAGTGTTTCCAAAATACTGATATGGTAGGTACTTAATACATATTTATTTGAGCAAATGAAGCATGGCTGTTATGAAGGAAGTCAGAGTCAAGCTATAATGACATTTTTTTGTTAGAACACCCACCCACCACCATCACAAAGATGATTTTGTGGCTATGGCAAAGGCCAGGTTGTAGATGAGCTTGAGTGAGATGGTATCCCAGGAGCAATACGGTGTCAGGAGTAGAGACCCATTACTGTGGGTTCAAGATGATACCACTACAGGCAGTTTGTGTCGCCCAGATCTATCTTTGACCTGGATACGGGTGCCAGAGTTTGCAGTGTACTGGAGCATATCATATCAGTTGACATGTAGCCCATAGGCCCTGTATTTAAGATTTGGGATGAGCTATGGTGGACAGCCCAAATAATGTCAGGATGTGGGCATTCCTCTCCACTCAAGGGCATAGAGACAGAATGCTCAGATCACCTCTGCTGGTTGTGGATGTGTCCTGATAACTACAAAATTCCATGTTACATAGCATGCCTAGAAGTTTAAGCAGAAGTAAGCAGCAACTACTGTGTCTCAGTTGCTCTAGACTTCAGTTATCTGAATATTCTGTCATCATGTTCTGGAAACCATGAGGAAGCAACAACATACTTCTAAGAGAGCTTTATTGGTCAGTAGCCTTCTATTGCAAACAAAAACATTGATGATGTCTTGGAGACTCAGACATAGCAAAAGTGAGCACTGGTGTTGGGAGTCTCCTGTGATAGAATGACTCCCCCAAAATAATGCTGGAGGAATCACCTTTGCTAGAGTATTTCCTAGTTGGATAGACCATAATCTGAGTAGAGATAAACAGTCTTTATGGCCAACGCTATATACAAAGATTAGAGGATCCCATTCCCCTAAGGTAAAGATCTGCCATTAACAATATTGGGGCAGAAAGATGGTGGATAGATGTTTAGCAGCACTTGGTGAGCCTCAAGCATCTATGGACGTCTTTGATTGTCCTAAAATATTACTACTCCTGGGTGGTTAGTATATTGGTCAGACAAGAATTGGTTCAAGAATTCTACCTCTGAACTTTGGAATCTGCACTTTTTACTGTGGGTTGAAGAAGATACCACTACAGGCAGTTTTGAACATGCCAGACCATGCTTTTTGTTTTGTTTTGTTTTGTTTTTGAAAGCAGGTCTGAAAATAAAATAGAATGCCATCCAGGTAGAGAACAGATTATCTGTGCAGGAGGTCACATAGATGTTGATCATTAACATAATAATGGCTAACATTTATTGAGCACTTATTATGAACGTAATCCTCTTTTTACCCCTGTTCTATAGATTAGAAAACTTAGAACCAGAAAGGATAACTAATTTACCCAAAGATCCCACAGGTACTAATTGGAAGAGCTGAGATTTAAACTAAGGTAGTCTGGCTATAGAGCCCATGCTCTGAACACATATGCTAAACCACTGTCAAATGCTATGCTCTCTTCCATTCCACTAGGATCTAGAAGATATTCAAGACTGCTCAGGCCAAATAATACTACAGCAAATTTACCTTGGCTGAGATGCAACCTTTACTTCTCACCCCTCAGGAAACGAACAATTGTAGGGCCCCAGAAGTTCCATTTCATACTAATACCTCACATAGCTTGTCCTAGAGATTTGAATGCAGCATAAACAGACAGTGGTGATCATGTTGAGATCATCGGCATCCAAGTAAAGATAAAACTCTTTATTTATTAAAGTTAAAAAGAAACCAGGAATGCCATCAAGGGAAGTGCATTAACCGCTGTAGAAAATTAGTGTCTTAATCTTGGGCTGTAAGATACATATGTGAACTGAGCAGTAACCTGAACCCTGGAGTCCAGGGGGAATGGAAAACTAGACTTCTATGTAATGTCAGTTTCCCTACTCACTGCAAGAAAACCCCTCATGATGGACAGGGTTCTATGTGATCCAGGACTGAGGGGCACAGGAGGCACATGATAACTGTATCATTTTGTTATGAAGGGGAAATCCTGAGTTTTCCAGATGATAACCACTTTGAAGATTTTTAGCCAGGAAAGGCTGAGGGCCCAGTGGAAAGATGGATCCTGTGTAATGGACTGTTCAAACCTTGTATTAGTCTATTCTCACACTGCTATAAAGAACTAACTGAGATTGGGTAATTTATGAAAAAAAGAGATTTTAATTGACTCACAGTTCTGCAGGCTACACAGGAAGCATGGCTGTGGAGGCCCCAGGAAATTTAAAATTGTAGTGGAAGGGCAAAGGGGAAGCAAGCACCTTTCTTCATGGCAGAGTGGGAGACAGAGAGTGAAGGGGGATGTACTATGCACTTTTAAACAACCAGATCTCGTGAGAGCTCATTCACTATCAAGAGAACAGCAAGGGGAAATCCTCCCCCGTGATCATATGACCTACCACCAGGTCCCTCCTCCAACACTGAGAATTAAATTTCGACATGAGATTTGTGTGGGGACACAGGGCCAAACCATATCAAGCCCCTTGGCACTTTCTTCCATTTGCAGCTTAATGGCATGGCCCCATGTTTACTGCTCCCTTTGACAAGTGGTGCCTGTCAAAGATATCAGTATTAATAGTAATAATAGACAGCATGTTTTTATGACTTACTATGTGCTGAGCATTTTACATGCAGTATTTCATTTAAGCCTCATGACTACTTATAAGGCCTGTTCTGTTAGTATTCTTATTTTAGAGATAAGAAAACTTGAGCACAGAGAAGTTAGATGATTTGCTTCAGGTCACAGAAAAGATGGCAGAGTCAGTAACAATCCCAAGTGGACTGAATCCAGAACCTGCTTTCTTAACTATTAGGATGGAAGCAAACATGGCTTATTCTTGCCTCAAGGCTCCTACACTTTCTGTTCCTTCTGCTTGAAACAACGTCCTCCAGATTGTCACATAAAAGCCTTCTTCTCATCATTCAAATCTCAACTTAAATGTCACTCTACCAGAAAGGCCTTTCCTGATCACTCTACAATAGCTGTCCCCACCCTATGTCTGTTCCATGACTACATGAAATCATGTTATTTATATTTTTGAATTTGTTTATTTTCTATCTTCTCCACCACAACCAAAATGAAAACCTTGTAAATGTGGGGAGTTTTGTCTGTTTTTTTTTTTTTTCCAGAGCTAAATTACCAGCACCTAAAACAGTGACTGGTACATGAAAGGAAGCAGGTAGACATTTGTGGACTGACTGGTATCACTATGTCATCTCAGATCAGTGAGGCTTTGTGTTGGGAGGTGGGGACTTCAATGCCTTTATCTAGAGATAGAAGCCCATTTTCTACTGTGAGTTCATATTTGATAGCACCTGGGCCTGTATATTCTATGCTGTTGGGTTCAATGTGTCCTTAATGGAAGAGAGCAGTGCCACTGTAAGTCAGAATACAGGGGCTATGGTGTCATTGTAAATGTATAATTATCAGCTCTTCAAAAGGAAAAGCTCTGATTTGTAGTGTTTGCTAATTTTCATGGTATAATTATCCACAGCATAGTTCAAACCATCATGCTTCAAACTGCCAACATGTTGTCACTAAATATGGAGTTGGGAAGAGATTGCAGTAGTATACCATTGTATACTATTTCCACCCTACATAAAAAATAGCCATAAATAACATCAACAGTATAGGTAATGATAACAAAATATAATAAAATAGTTAACAAGTGATAAATTTTCAGTATTAACTTTGTTTTTTATATAATCTATTTAATATGAAGTTTATACTATTTAATTTTTAATAATGGCTGTGTTTCATAATGGGTTCATAGCATTTTTAAAAATTTAACATTTGGCTCTCGTGAGTCAGTACAAGCCAGCTCTAGTACACATGACTGGACCAGCCCCTCTGGAAAACAGGCACAGGTGCTTTCCCAGCCTTTGGAAATATACACTCGACAGTTGTCAATAAGTGATGTGTGCAGGCAGCTGATTTTAGTATGAGTTAGAGGGGTAATGTCAACAGCTGCAGTGGAAAATACAGGTGAACCATTAATAGGTCTGCCAGTTTTGCAATTCTCAGGGGCTTGGAATCTGTACCCTTGAGATCATCTCAGAACTGTGTATGTAAGGAAAATCATTTCATTCCAGCCCCATGCCAAGAACTGAAAATCACTAGCATTATAGAAATCCATTGCTCAGAAAAGATCATCCCAGATGGAATTGCTAAACACATGTTGGCTCTTGTGAGGGATGTACTATTGAGCCATAGCAGGAGACGTGCCCATATTTTTGTGTTAGTAGGCAACATAATGTAGTGGTTAAGACAATGAGATCTAGAGGCAGATTGCTTGGGTCAGTGTCTTGATTCTGCTGCTTATTGGCTGTGTGAACTTAGGCAAGTTACTTAATATTGTTATGCCTCATGTCCTCATCTTTAAAATGGGTATATAATAGTACCCGTTTTAGGGTTAATGTGAGGATTAAATTAGTTAGTATGTGGTAGATAGTGAATGCTATGTTAGCATATTATCATTTTTGTTATCTGCCTTTCAAGAGATCAGAAATGTAATACGCCCAACTTTCCCCTACAAACCTGAAGCAGAATGTCTTCAAAGGAAAGTAGGACTACCACTAGGAATCATCAGTGATTTTCTACAAGAGTGGGAGTTCTGCAAGGAACAACTAAGGTTTGGATACTGAAACTCCACAGTTTCAATGCTGGGCTGTCACTTGGCAGAGTGTCTACATGTACCACTGCCACATTCCTCCTCTGTGAAATGCAAATAGAAGCCCCCAGGAGCCAAGTGGAGTCTAAAGCTTGTCTCACACCCTGCCTGTGACAAGTTCAGTCAGAAAGGTTACTGTAGTTCTGATGTAGTTCTGATCAGAGGGATGTCCCTTATGCCTGGGCAAGCTGAAGAAGTGAGATGCCTCCTTCTTGATGTGTTTGGAATCAAAGAGCAGCTCCCTGAAGCAACTTCCTTAATAAGTTCAAGTTCAGAAAAAAAGGAAAATATCTGTGCCAGGCCAGAAAGCCAAATGAGACTTGTCAAAAATGGTAAGGTAAGGTACAAGCAGGGGTTTGCTGGTCAATGTATAACAACTGGCTCTACACGCAGTAGAAAACCAGTGTGTGGCAATTTCTTCCATGTTAATATTTCTATTATGTGACATAATATTTCTATTATGTGAATTTCTATTCAATGTGACATCACTGAATACAGAGTTGGGAAAGGATGCACACTTTCAGCTCTCATAAACCAGTTGTAGCAGGCTCCAGCCAATAAAAATAGTCTAAAAGCAGCCAAAGGGAAGAGATGTTAGAAGGTCATGATAGTGCATAAAGCCTATCCTAATTTTTGATCCTTAAAACAAGTCACTGCAGTAACATGGCCATGCAAGAAGCTTTTAAAGGAAATGACAATTAAGTGAGCAAATACATTTTCTGCAACATATTCTATTTACCACCTTGAGTAACTGGGCCATTTGTTTGAGGACAGCTCAGATGAAACAGAATGGTGAAATATGCAAGGAAGGAGACAGAGTATAAATGCTACAAAACTGACTGTCCCTTTCATTTTTAAGGGTACCAGGTAGGCATCCTTCATTTGGGAGCAGAGGCAGGCAGAAGAGCACCCCCTAGACTGAGAAACGGGCCAGCATCATTCTAGTTCTCATCCTAGACACACCGGAGTGGTGGGATGGTGGTGATTCTGTTTGTTTTTCAAGAACAATAAACATGATTTTTTAAAAAGTTTTATGTCAAGTTCAGAAGTACAAGTACAGGTTTGTCACATAGGTAATCTTGTGTCTTGGGGTTTGTTGTATAGATTATTTCATCATGCAGGTATTAAACCTAGTACCCAATAGTTATTTTTCCTGATTTTCTCCCTCCTCCCACTCTTTACCTTCCACCCTCTGAAATGCTCCAGTGTGTGTTGTTCCCCTCTATGAATCCATGTGCTCTCATCATTTAGCTCCCATTCATAAGTGAGAACATGTGGTAGTTTGTTTTCTGTTCTTGTGTTAGTTTCCTAAAGAAAATGACCTCTAGTTCCATCCATGTCCCTGCAAAGGACATGATATCATTATTTTTTTTGTGGCTGCATAGTATTCCATGGTGTATATGTATGACATTTTCTTTAACCAGTCTATAATTGATGGACATTTAAGTTGATTACATGTCTTCGCTATTGTGAACAGTGCTGAAATGAACAAATGCATCCATGTGTCTTTATAATAGAATGAACTGTATTCCTTTAGTTATATACCCATTAATGTGACTGCTAGATTGAATAGTATTTCTGTCTTTAGGTCTTTGAGGAATCACCACACAGTCTTCCACAATGTCTGAATTAATTTACACTCCCACCAATGGTGTATAAGTATTCCTTTTTCTTTACAACCTTGCCAGCATCTGTTGATTGGCCTAGATATCTTTTAGATTCTGGTTAGCCATTGGAGTAATGGAAATACTAAATAGAAAACTGAAAAACTGATTGCTTTGGATGTGATTGTATCTCTTGGAGGAGTGCAGTGGCTGACTCTGTGTGAATTTCACTTGAATAGGTTGGCAAAAAATGTATCTACTGTACATAAGAGGTGTAGCAAAGAGGGATGTTTCCAAGTACAAAAGTCCATTTAAAGGATCCACCATACCATCCATCTGCAGATAGTGCCAGGCAGATGCAAATGTGGAGGGCTTTGACAGTACTCTCCAAAGCAGGGATACAAATATGACTTTCT
Source organism: Cacajao melanocephalus (assembly GCA_963573385.1). Lineage (NCBI taxonomy): Eukaryota > Metazoa > Chordata > Mammalia > Primates > Pitheciidae > Cacajao > Cacajao melanocephalus. Next base: position 46,838 of record CAUYLG010014189.1, on the reverse strand, counting down.
TATGAGACATCAGTGGATATCACATTCTTGAAAATAGAAAATTTCCTCAATGATTTTGGTAGCAATGTTTGATACAACTGGGATATTAATGCAAAGGCAGTAATATGCTACTTGAATAATGGTGTTCTTAATCACCAGAATTATCCCCTAGGAGTGACATCAGCAAAATGGGAGACTAAGAGGTCCCAGCCTGCATCACCTCCCCTCAAATAATTATTAACAACTACTCACTGATGAAAATATCTCTGGCAAGACTCTGGAGTACAATGAAAAAGCTGCAGCAAACTAGTGGAACACAAAAACAAACGATGGTGGCATAGAAAAGTATAGGAAACATTTTACCTGCATCAGCCTATGCCCCAGCTCAGCACAGCTTGGTGAAAGAGGGATTCCCTCAGCTGTGACTTCATCTTGTGGAAGAAAAGAAGAGCAGGAAGACCCAGGCAGTCTTCACCAACAAGGACTCCAACAGTCTTTGACAATGCTAATTCAAGCTGATGGAGCTGCTTGAAATTCATGCCACTGTGCAGCCCTGTGACTGGAGCTGTGACACCCTTTCCCTGCTATAGCACCGCTGTGTGCACACACATTCCCTGAGCCATGGGATGGTCACTGCCATACATACACTCATCCCCCAGGTCTTGCTGTTGCTGCTGATACACATACAACTATGCTCAATACTGTGGCACCAAGAGGGATCACCTTGGTCATAACGAATGTTGATGAGAAAAAAAAGAGCAGGAGCACCCCAGCAGTCTTCCCTCACAAGGACTGTAGCAGATCTTCCCACCATCATGGACACACAAATCTTTCACTGCCAAGTATCTCTGTTGTCTTTGCCAACACTGACTTCAGCTGACAGAGTTGTCTGGAATTTATGCCACTATTTCCTTCTGAAGCTAGACCCACTGCACCGTACCTAGCTCATGCCCTTGCACCCACCTGTTAGTGAAAATGTATTCCCACTGAAGGTTGTTCATGAAGTCTGAAAGAGGTGACTGCTTTTTCAAATGTGCAGATATCAACACAAGATTAGAAGGAACACAAACAACAATGGAAACATGACACCACCAAAGGAATACAATAAATTTTGAGTAACTAATCTTCCCCAAATGGAGATCTATGACTTGCCTAACAAAGACTTTAAAATAATTGTTTTCATAGAAGCTCAGTAAAGTACATCAAAACACAGATGGGAAAATTAACAAAATCAGGAAAGCAATATATGAAGAAATTGAGAAGTTCAAAAAAGAGATTGAAATCATACAAAAACAACAGAAATTCTGGAGCTGAAGAATACAATGAATGAAATAAAAATGCATTAGAAAGTAGATTAAATCAAGCAGGAGAATCTATGAACTTGAAAACAAGTCATTTAAAATTATCCAGTCAGAGAAGAAGAAAGAAAAAAATGAAAGAGTGAAGAATGCTTATGGGACTTATGGGACAACAATCAAGCAAGCCAATATTCATGTTATGGAATTTTTAAAAGATTAGAGACAGAGAAAGAAGAGAAAGCTTATTTAAAGAAATAATGACTGCAAACTTCCAAAATCTTGAAAGGGAAATAGGTATCCAGATTCATGAAGCATAAAGCATCTCAAAAAAGATCAACAAAAAGAGTACTACATGGAGGCATATTAAAATCAATTGTCAAAAGTCAAGGACAAAAAGAGAATTTTGAAAACAGCGAGAGAAAAGTGACTCATAACATATAAGAGAAAACTGCCTAAGACCATCAGTAAAACTTGTATATGGGGAGAGAGTGACATGATATATTCAAAATAGTGAAAAAAACAAACTGCCAACCAAGAATACTATATTAGCAAATTTATCTTTCAAAAATGAAGACAGGATAGTCTTTACCACACAAACAAAAACTAAGGGAGTTTATCACCATTAGACTGCCTTAAAAGAAATGCTTAGGGGGTTCTCCAAATTGAAAAGAAAATGTGCTAAACAGCAATGCAAAAGCATATGAAAGCATACATTTCACTGGTAAGGGTAAATATATAGACAAATACTGAATAATGTAGCACTGTAATGGTGGTGCATAAATAACTTTTAACTATAATGTAAAAGTTAACAAATAAAACAATTTTTAATGGATACTCAATGTAAAAAGAAGCAAACTCTGACTAAAAATCACAAAGTTGTGAGGAGTAAAAGAGTAGAGTTTTTGAATGCTATTAAAGTTAAATTTTTATCAACTTAAAATAACTACAAATATAAGACACTTTATACAAGGCTTGAGCTAACCACAAATAAAAAAAGCTTGTAATGAATATGCAAAAGATGAATAAAACAGAATCAAAGCAAATCACTACTAAAAATTATTAAATATCAGTGAAAGACAGCAAAAGAGGAATAAAATAACTACAAAACAGAAAACAATTAATAAAATGGCAATACTAGGTCTTCACCTATCAATAACATTTTTCTTTCCAACTTTTATTTTAGGTTCATGGGGTACATGTGAAGATTTGTTATGTGGGTAAATTGTGCATCATGGTGATTGGTGTACAGACTTTTTGTCACCTAGGTAATAAACATAGTACCTGATAGGTAATTTTTCAATCTTCACCCTCCCTCCCACCCTCCACCTTCAAGAAGATCCTGGGATCTATTGTTCTCTTCTTTATACACATGTGTACTTAATGTTTAGCACCCACCTAAAAGTGAGAACATGTGGTATTTGTTTTTCTTTCTTCCTGCATTAATTCACTTTGGATAATGGTCTCCATCTCCACCCAAGTTGCTGCAAATAACATGATTTCATTCCATTTTTATGGTTTTGTACTAGTTTCCATGGTGTATATGTACCACATTTTATTCAGTCCACCACTGATAGACATCTATTTTTATTCCTTGTCTTTGCTATTGTGAAGAGTACTGTGATGAAGATACACATGCATGACTTTTTATGGTAGAACGATTTATATTCCTTGGGGTATATATCCAGTAATGGGATTTCCATGTTGAATGATAGTTCTAAGCTCTTTGAGAGATCTCCAGACTCCTTTCCACAGTGGCTGAATTAATTTGCCCTCCCACCAGTAGTGTGTAACCATTCCCTTTTCTCCACAATCTCGACAGCAACTGTTATCTTTTTTACTGTTTAATAATAGACATTCTGACTGGTGTGAGATAATCTCTCATTGTGGTTGTGATTTGCATTTTTCTAATGATTAGTGATGTTGAATATTTTTTTATATGCTTGTTGGCCGCTTGTCATGTCTTCTTTTGAGAAATGTCTGTTCATGACCCTTGCCCATTTTTAATAGGATTGTTTTTTGCTTGTAAATTTGTTTAAATTCCTTATAGATTCTGGATATTAGACCCTTGTTGAATACATACCTTACAAATATTTTCTCCCATTCCGTACATTGTTTGTTTACTCTGTTGATAGTTTCTTTTCCTGTGTGAAAACTCTTTAGTTTAATTAGGCCCCAATTTATCAATTTTTGATTGGTTTTGGCATCTTTTTCATGAAATCTTTGCCAAGACCTATATCTAGAATGGTATTTCCTAGGTTTTTTACTAGTTTTTTTTTTTTTTTTTTTACAATTTTTGGTTTTATATTTAAGCCTTAATCCATCTTGAGTTGATTTTTTATTTGCTGTAAGAAAGGGGTTTAGTTTCTATCTTCTGCATATGATTGGCCTGTTATTCCAGCAACATTTATTGAATACAGTGTGCTTTCCCCATTGTTTATTATTGTCGACTCTGTCAAAGATCAGATGATTGTGGGTGTGTGGCTTTATTTCTAGGTTGTCTAACCTGTTTCTTTGGTTTATGTGTCTGTTTTTGTACCAGTACCATGCTATTTTGGTTACTGTAGCCTTGTAAATACAATATAGTTGGAAGTCTGATAGTGTGATGCCTCTGGCTTTTTTTTTTTTTTCTTAGGATTGCTTAGGCTATTTGGGCTTTATTTTGGTTCCATATAAATTTTAGAATAGTTTTACCAAATTCTGTGGAAAATGTCATTGGTAGTTGGATAGAAATAGCATTGAATCAGTACATTGCTTTGGGCAGTATGGCTATTTTAACAATATTGATTCTTCCTGTCTATGAGCATGGAATGTTTTTCCATTTGTTTCTGCCGTCCCTGATTTCTTTCTGCAGTGTTTTAAAAATATCATTGTAGAGATCTTTGACTTCCCTGGTTAGATGTATTCCTAGATATTTTGTTTTCTGTGGCTATTGTTGGTGAGATTGCATTCTTGATTTGGCTATCAGCCTGAGTGTTATTGGTGTATAAGATGCTATTGAATTTTGCACAGTAATTTTGTATCCTGAAACTTTGCTGAAGCTGTTTATCAGAACTACAACCTTTTGGGCAGAGATTATGGGGTTTTATAGGTATGAAATCATATTATGTGTGAAGAGAGATAGTTTGACTTCCTCTCTACTTATTTGGATGCCTATTATTTTATTCTCTTGCCTCATTGCTCTGGCTAAGACTTCCAGTACTGTGTTGAATAGAAGGGGTGAGAGAGAGCATCCTTGTCTTGTTCTGGTTCTCAAGGGTAATGCTTCCAACTTTTGCCTATGTGGTATGATGTTGGCTGTGGGTTTCTCATAGATGGCTCTTATTACTTTGAAGTATGTTTCTTCAAATAAATGTCTAGTTTGTTCAGGGTTTTAAACATGAAGGGATTTTAAATTTTGTTGAAAGTCTTTTCTATGTCTATTGATATAATCATGTGGCTTTTGTTTTTTATTCTGTTTATTTGATGAATCACACTTATTGATTTGAGTATGTTGAACCAACCTTATATCCCAGGAGTAAAGCCTTGTATCCCAGGAATAAATATCTTAGTGGATTAGCTTTCGATGTGCTGCTAGGTTTGGCTTGCTAGCATTTTGCTGAGGATTTTTGCATCTGTGTTTATCAGGGATATCAGCCTGATGTTTGCTATTTTCTTGCATCTCTGCCAGGTTTTGGTATCAGAATAATGCTTGCCTTATACAATGAGTTAGGAAGGAGTCCTTCCTCTTCAATATTTTTGTAATAGTTTCAGTAGGATTGGTATCAGCTCTCCTTTATATGTCTGGTAGAATTCGACTATAAATCCAACTGGTCCAGGACTTTCTCTGGTTTGTAGGCTTTTTGTTCCTGTTTTGTTTCGATAACCTCACTTCTGGTATATAGCCAAAGGAAATGATGCCAGTATGTATAAGAGATATCAGTTTCATGTTCATTGAACCATTATTCACAATAGCCAAGACATGGAATCATCCTATGTGTCCATAGACATATGAATGGTAGAAAAAAACGTAGTGTATATATACGCAATAGAATCTTATTTAACCTTGAACAAAGGAAATCCTGCCATTTGTGATGACATCAATTAACCTAGATGACATTATATGGTAAGTGAAATAAGCCAGGCTCAGAAAGACAAATTCTGCATGATATCACTTATACGTGAAATGCAAAGAAGTTGAACTAATAAAAGAAGTATAGATTAGAATGGTGGTTGCTAGAGGATGGGAGAGGGAGAAATGGGAAGATGTTGGCCAAAGTGTACAATGTTTCAGTTATGCAAGATGAATAAGTTATTGAGACCAAACATACAACAATGTGAATATAGTTAACAATACATTATTGCATACTTGAAATTTGTTAAGAGAATAGATCTTCAGAAAATTGGTAACTATATAAGATAATATATATGGTAAATAACTTCATTGTGCTGATTATTTTATAATGTATATCAAAGCATTAAGTCACACATGCGAAATATATAAAATTGTATGACAATTATACCTCAATAAAGATGAAAACATATATACAATCCTAGTTTAATGATGAGGTCTTGCAATAAGCTGGCTTCTACAGCAAAGAGTACTAGTGGCAATTCAAAATTGTCTTGGGCTGCAGGTGCAGCTGGATAAAGTCTTCAATCATAAATCTGTTTGATACCAAGAGTTCACTATGATCCAAATACGGAAGCAGTTGCCACGGCTCTAACTTTACAATAATACAACAGGGTTTACAAATGGTAAAATGTTAGGCCCACCCAATCCAGCTGTTTTTATAGTGGACCATCTCCCACCCATTGTTTTAGTAGTTGCTGTAGCTGCAGTGAAAAGGTGTTGGTGGGTGACAAAATAACATCATGCAAAAGTCTCTGAATTCCCAAATGATATAGAGACTTGGGCACATTTTCTATTTATTATAGAGTGCACTTGACGTTTTCTGTGGAAGCCATTTTAGTTGCTTAGGAAGTAGAATTCACTTGTGAATGGAACTATTTAATGTATTCTCTCTTTTCTTCTTGACTGAATCAGCAGATTATGATGCAGAAATTTTTGACATAAGTGTCCACATAGGAATTCCCTGTAATCCCTCCCTGAATAGTATATTTCTTTTCTTTCTTTCTTTTTTTTTTTTTTGAGACAGAGTTTCACTCTTGTTGCCCAGGCTGGAGTGCAACAGCGTGATCTTGGCTCACTGCAACCTCCGCTTCCCAGGTTCAAGCAATTGTCCTGCCTCAGCCTCCTGAGTAGCTGGGATTACAGGTGCCTGCCACCACCCCTAGCCATTTTTTTTTTTTTTTGTATTTTTACTAGAGACGGGATTTCACTATGTTGGCCAGGCTGGTTTCGAACTCCTGACCTCAGGTGATCCACCCGCCTTGGCTTCCCAAAATGCAGGGATTACAGGCATGAGCCACAGCACCCGGCCTGAACAGTACATTTCTAGATTGCAGGAGATGCTTCTGCCAGATGTAAAAAGGTATGTGGCTTGTGCAGATCTTCACACAAATCAATGACTCTATATACCTGTCTAATATCCCCTGTTAGGTAAGGGGAAGACTTTAGCACCAGCTCTGGGGTGGGGTACAGTGTCACTGAGTATAGACTAGGCACAAGAGTCTGTCAAGGCTTGCCCATGGTGGAAAGCTATGTCTGAAACATGTGTGGGTGATCCAACGAATCTAAAGAATGAAAAAAGTGCAGGCATATAGATGGTTCACCTGGGTTGTCAATCCAAGGAAGACTACAGAATAGATAATTCAGGGATAAAGGGAACCAAATGAGAATGATAGGATATCAAGCAGATGGTAGGAGTCAGAACCTGAGAGAAATTTCCTGCACTGATGGCAGCTGCTTGTGTAAAGTTTTTATAGCTTCATGTGTGGAAAAGAAGGAGCTAAAAAGAGCAACTACACTATACTGACCTTGTACCCTCTCAGATCTCCTCTGCTAGGCAGGACAAAGAAGGGTTGGATTTCCTCACATATAACTGATAAAAAGGCTTACTTCATTCCAGTGCTTTTTGGAATCCCAAGCCAGTTTCCCACAGCCAATTTTCCAGCCTGTACCTTTCTCAGTGCCTCATTCATTAAACAGATATTTATTGAGTACCTCCTATAACTGGGAACTGCAGCTGAGCACAATATCCTTGAGATCCTTCTTATCCACAATAGTAGTTTAGTTGCGGTGGCAGAGCAGGAATTTGATGTCGCAGGCAGAGTAAGATACAATGGAAGATGAAATAAATGCAAACAGGGAGGCTTGATTGGGAAGGCTATGGAGTTAGCTAGCAATCTCAGTTACCTTACATATTCTCAGATAATGGTCCTGAAGGTTTTGGTAAGGGCAGATAATGGACATATGCTTGGCAAAGATCCAGCCAGAAGCTCTGATTTGTGTGCCTGACCTTAGAACCTGGTACCCTTAGAAATGTTTTTTGAATTAGTCCCATTTTTGTGTGTAGGAGGACATCTTGTATGTGCTTCTAAGGCTCTTATAGTTCTCACAGGCACTGCCTACTTCATGAATGTCCATGGTTCTGGGGATAAAAGGGGACAGATTGTATTATTGGTAAATTTTAAAATGTTAGTTGTCAGTTCTTTTCAAATATCTGGTGTGTTGGTCTTGGTCTTATATTACCTTCCAATTAATCCTTGCTCTTTTCCTGATCTGCCCTGTGTCACAGGAAAACTTATCTCTACAAACTCCATTTCCCAGACTCTCATACTGGTGGGTTTCCAGTTAAGTTCAGCTGATAGGAAGCATTGATGCAAGAGTAGAAGAGGGGGTTGTGTCTAGGTGTGGAGAATGAGAAGACTGGATATTTCTTTTCTGCCCTATCTGTCACTAGTGACGTCTTTGGCAGCAGCCATGTCTCTACCATGGCTTCAGATTCCACCAGTCAATACTACCCTGATTCCAGCTTCCATTCAGTGATCCTGGACCTTGGGCTCTGGTAAGCCTATCTTTCCCCTTCATCCCTCCAGCCTAGAGGTGGTAGAAGTTTTTTTTTTTTCTGCAGCTTAGGCTTACCTCATCATTTTTTTCCTGGTTTTTCAGTTCTTCCATTACGCATGTAAACAGTTTTCTCTATTAAAGTCTTCTCATTTTAAACACTTGAGTGTTTTTCCTCTTCCTTATTAGACCCTGATGAATACACTTGATTAATATAATTTGTTTGAAAATAAGTATAGATAGTCTAAATAATAAAATGATCTAGTGGACATGGGCCTGAAAGGCCAGAAACTATGTCCTCAAAACCATAACAGGGTTGAAGGCAAATATTTAGTCCATGGAAGCAGAAGGTTTTATTAATAGGGGCTAAAATGCATTCAATGGGGACAAAATCGGACTTTTTGTGTGGCATTCCTCACTACTGGTAGGGATGGCACCCATACAAAGGGAGAAACTTGGAAATGAAATATGGGATGATGATTTCACAGAGTTTTCTGGTGGTCAGAAAGAGTTTGTAGGAGATATAAATCCACCAAAGACTCAAATGTTTGCTAATCTAGGTGGTATCATGGCACAGATGAAGATCTGGAATGCCAGCCTCTCTAGCTGGGAGACAGTAAAGCAGACATCCTCAACATTCTGTGCCTTCCTTCCAGGGATGCTCCTCACTAGCTCTGATTTTCAGGCACATTTTAATAAGAGCACTTCTCAACATTCATGACCAGCCAATTTTGTTGGTTATAGCTAAGATGAAATGACTGCAAAATTATCAGGCCAAATAATTTCTCCATGTAGAGTTGCATCATATACCCATGGACACTATGGCTTTTGGAAAGATAAATCCATTAGGCAGTTTTTGCATGAGCTAAGCTTCCAGAATTCACACTGTCATGAAATATACAGAATCCTCAATCTAGTATGTTCAAGACCAAATTGGCCAGTTGATATAATCTGGGCCCATATTCCTAGAGGATCAGAAAGTAGAGGGGCAGAGATAAGTTGGGATCATCCTGGGACTTAATAATTGTCAGTACCATCTGGAGAATACCAGGGACCACTAAATATTTTAGGTGGTCTTAGAGAGGGACCTTCTACTCATTGGCCGCAAACAATTTGCCTAGAGTTGTATGTATTTCATTGTTGGACAGAACATGGTATCCAGAAAATTGATCACAGAACTTGACAACCTTTATTTCTCAAGTTCGGGCCAGGGATGGTGTAGTTATAGATAGTCTAGGACTGGTTTAACTAGGGAGTACAAGGTACAAATGAAGTTAGTTTAGGAGAGCTGAACAAGATCTTCTCCAGGTTATTATTGTTTTTTTCTAAGAGGTCAAACAAGCTGTGATCTATAAGAATTAGAAAACGGCTGGTGTATTAGTCAGTTTTCACACTGCTATAAAGACTGGGTAGTTAATGAAGAAAAAAGGTTTAATTCACTCACAGTTCTGCATGGCTGGAAAGGCCTCAGGAAAATTTTAATCATGGCAAAAGTCAAAGGAGGAGCAAGGAGCTTCTTCACAGGGTGGCAGAAGAGAGAGAGAGTGAGGGGGGAACGCCAAGTACTTTTAAGCCATCAGATCTCGAGAGAACTAACTCATTATCATGAGAACAGCAAGCAGAAAACTATCCCCATGATCCAGTCACCTCCCACCAGGTCTCTCCCTCAAAACATGGGGATTACAATTCAAAATGAGATTTGAGTGGGGACAGTGCCAAACCATATCAACTGGGATACTTCAGAGATCAAGAGTTATCACACTATTTTTCAGTGGACACAGATATACTTGGAAAGCTATTTATTCCTTCATCCTACAGGTATTTATTGGGTGTCTAATATGAAGCTACTTTAGAAGATAAAGGATTGGGGAGAATGGGAATAAACATGGCGACTGTAGTAGTGTTAGTATAAGCATAGCTCCCTCAGAGTGGCACATCAGGAAGGCCAATCCTGTTATTAAAGAGAGATGTTTAGGTTCCTTCTTACAGAAATGCTAAAAGTTCTGAGGAGCCTTATTTCAGGAAATTTTATTGCAGCATTGGCAAGGAACTTCAGGTCCAGAAACAGTATGAGTCACTCATTACACTCACGCCATCACACCCAGTTATCTATGGCTCATCACCTATATGACTATGGTCAGAGAAAATTCATCTAGTAGGTCCTAAAAGAAAGTGTGCTAATAATTTACAGCTTGCCTCTTCAACATCTGTTTTCTCTCCTGCTAATGATACCTGAGTTTTGTTTGAAGATTCATCTCTACCCTACATAACATACATATGATTTAGGTGATTCTCAAACCGTGAATTCCAAGTTTAGTCAGAGAACCTGAGCCTAAATCAATACACCTTATTTCCATAAGCATAAATCTTGGTTCAAGAATGTGTATATGACCACGTATTGAACCTAAACTGGGTGTGAATTTGGCTGAGAATATTGGGAAATAGACACTTTTCCTCACAGATCTACTATCTCAAGCTGCACTATCTACTGTGTGGCCACTAGCCACATGTGGCTATTTAAACTTAAATGGGACTTCTGACACTGAGGATACTACAACTCAAAATGAAACAACAGAGATTACTTCATTCATCCTATTAACCAATGAAAAAACAAAAACACAGAGTATAAAAAAAAAAGCTTTTTTATACTTTAAGGTCTGGGGTACATGTGCAGAACATGCAGGTTTGTTACATAGGTATGCATGTGCCATGGTAGTTTGATGCACCCATCAACCCATCATCTACATTAGGCATTTCTCCTAATGCTATCCCTCCCCTAACTCCCCACTCCCGACAGGCCCTGGTGTGTGATGTTCCCCTCTCTGTGTCCATGTGTTCTCATTGTTCAACTCTCACTTATGAATGAGAACATGCAGTGTTTGTTTTTATGTTCTTGTGTTAGTTTGCTGAGAATGATGGTTTCCAGCATCATCCATGTCACTGCAAAGGACATGAACTCATCCTTTTTTGTGGCTGCATAGTATTCCATGGTGTATATGTGCCACATTTTGTTTATCCAGTCTATCACTGATGGGAATTTGGGTTGGTTCTCAGTCTTTGCTATTGTTAATAGTGCTACAATAGACATGCATGTGCATGTGTCTTTATAGTAGAATGATTTATAGCCCTTTAGGCATATACCTAGTAATGGGATTGCTGGGTCAAATGGTATTTCTGGTTCTAGATCCTTGAGGAATCACCATAGTCTTCCACAATGCTTGAACTAATTTACCCTCCCATCAACAGTGTAAAAGCATTCCTTTTTCTCCAGCATCTGTTGTTCCTGACTTTTTAATGTTCGCCATTCTAACTGGTGTGAGATGGTATCTCAGTGTGGGTTTAATTTGCATTTCTCTAATTACCAGTGATGATGAGCTTTTTTTCATATGTTTGTTGGTTGCATAATGTCTTCTTTTGAGACATGTCTGTTCATATCCTTTGCCAACTTTTTGATGGGGTTTTTTTTTTCTTGTAAATTTGTTTAAGTTCTTTGTAGATTCTGGGTATTACCCTTTGTCAGATGGATAGATTACAATATTTTTCTCCTCTTCTGTAGGTTGCCTGTTCACTCTGATGATAGTTTCTTTTCTTTTGCTGTGCAGAAGCTCTTTAGTTTAGCTGGTTTTCATTTGCCAATTTTGGCTTTTGTTACTATTCCTTTTGGTGTTATAGTCATGAAGTCTTTGCCCATGCCTATGTCCTGAATGATATTGCCTAAGTTTTCCTCTAGGGTTTTTTGTAGTTTTAGGTCTTACAAAAAAACAAAAGGTTTTAAGACACCAGATACTACACACTAAAAGATGGTGATCTTTGAGATATGAGAAATAAATGAGATAATCCTTATAATTCGCCTGGCTTAATGTTTTGAGAAAGTTTCTAAGACATGGCATGGAAAGAGAATCAGGCAGAGTCTGGTAGAATTCCTGAGCTGAAGATATGAAGCTGAAAGTCCAGGAAACCCAGATAGCTAGAATACCCTGAAAATGCTAAGAGAGAGGAGAGATCACACCAATCAATATCCCCAGGATAGGAGAGTCCCTCCTAATAATGTAGCAGAGTACTGAGCAGCACATCCTGGTAAGGAAATCACCCGAGGCCTGGGGGAAGAATCATCCAAAATAATTAGTGAAAAGTGTCCAAAAAGCGTAGAAAGCATGTGGGGCCAGGAACCATGCTTTTTCCTACCAGCCAGAGTGTTAAATATTCATAATTCATAGGACATTGGGTAGAATACTCAGGAAGGTCTAGCCTCAGTAGTGGAGAATAATTAGCCCTAGACTGAGCACTGCCCCAGACTCACCTAGCAAACAATAAAAGAGACTGGAAAAATCAAACTGTTTCCAAATAGCAGCTACACCCAGGAAGAAAGAACCAGAATATTTGTAGGAATTCCCAGTGTATAGGGTGCCGGGTGTTTTACCTCATAAACTGACTGAGAACTGGCATGTATATTAGAATTATCAGAGGAAAACACAAAAACAAATATTATAACTGTATTCCATGTGTTCAAAAATCTAAGTAGAAACATGAAATATGTAGAAAAGACACAAATATTACTTTTAGACATGAAAACTACAATGTACATGATAAAAATACATTAAATGATAAATGGCAGATTTGATATTGCAAAAGAAACAATCAGTGAACTTAAAGTTGAAGACATAGCAATGGAAATTGTCCAAAGTGAAACACAGAGAGAAAAATAGAATAAAAAACTAAAAAGAGCATCAGTGAGCTATCGGACAACTTCATACATTTTAAATTATAAGTAATTGGAGTCCCCGAGGAAGCAGAAAGAAGGAAGATGAGCTGGGAAAATATTTGAAGAAATGATGGCCAAAACTTTCCCAAATTTGATAAAAACTGTATACTACAAACCAAAGCAGCACAGGGTACCACATGCACAAGAGACAAGAGAAAAACAATACTAGGACACATCATAATTAACTTTCTCATACCAATGACAAAGAGAAAATATTAAAAGCAGCCAAAGGTAAAAGATGCATAATGTATTGAGGAAGCAGGATAAGAATGATGGTAGATTTCTCATTGGGAACAATGTCAGACAGAAGAGTAGAACAATATTTTTACAACACTGAAAGAATAAAACCTGTCAATTTAGAATTATCTAGAATTCTATGTCAAGCAAAATTATCTTTCAAAAATGGGTGACACCAGATGGAAATACAGATGCACAGAAAGGAATGGAAAGCACCGCAAATGGTTACCAGATGGGTAAATATATGAATATCCTAAAATTATTTAAATTGCTTTAAAATATAAAGAAGTGTTTATATAAAATAATTGGATATTAACATAACAATATGTTGTAGGTTTTTACAACATATGTGTAAGGTGCATGATAAAAATAGCGTGAAGGCAAAAAAGAGGGAAATTATAGTATACTATTGTAAGGTTCTTATATCATATGTGAAGTGGTATCATTTGAATGTAAACTGTTATGAGCTAATACTTTATAAGTCCTAAAACAAATATTAAGTTAACAAAACAAAGAATAATAGCCAATGACCCAACAAAGGAAAGTAGAATCACTAAAAAACATACAATTAAATAAAAATCGGAAAGAAATAAAAGAAAAAAGAACAAAAAAACAAATGAGACAAATAGAAAACAAATAGCAAGATGATAGAATTCAACCTAATCATGTTATCATATAAAAGTAAAAGGGTAGATAAAGACATATAATGTGAACCCTATTTTTAGAAAACCTCTCTGGGCCATAAAGCAAGTGCCAGTAAATTGGAAATGATTCAAGTTTACACAAAGTATGTCCTCTGATCACAATGAAATTAAATTAAAAATCAGTAACAAAGTTCTCTGGAAAATCTCAAAGAAAATGAAATAAAATGCTTCAAAATAACCCATGGCTAAAAAAAATAGGAATTCAAAAGGGAAATAAGAAAGTAGTTTTACTGAATGAAAATGAAAACACAGATACCACATGATCTCACTTACATGTGAATTGTAAAAAAGTATAATACAAATACAGAGTAAAATGGTGGTTGCCAGAGGCTGAGAGGTGGGTGATTGGGAGATGTCAGACAAAGGACACAAAATTTCAGTTAGAAGAGATGAATAAGTTCATAAGATCTATTGTACATCATGGTGACTACAATCAATAACATATATTGTATATTTGAAAATTATAAAAAAAGTTGATTTTAAGCTTTCTCATCACAAAAAAATGATAAATATGATAAATATGTGAGGTAATGCATATGTTAAATAGTTTGATTTAGCCATTCCACAATATGTACATATATCAAAATATGATGTTGAACACAATAAAATTTGCATACAATTTTTATTTGTTAATTAATACCAACAAACAAATATGAAGAAAAGAGAATGAAAACAGAACATATTAGAATCTGTGAGGTGCCACTAAAGTGGTACTTAAGGGAACAATTTAAAGTTCTAAATGCCTGGTTAGGAAGAAAAGCAAATTTTTAAATCAAAACTAAAAAATGGGGAAAAATTAAACAAAAATAATGAGAAAAAAGGAAATAACAAAGACTAGAGAAGAAAACATTGCAATTGAAAACTGAAAGTCAATTTTAAAAATCAATAAAATCAAAAGCATATTCATAAAATAGCACATTAATAGATTGAGCTTCAACAAAATTAAAAACTTTTGCTCTTCAAAACATGCTGTTAGGGAAATGAAAAGACAAACCACATCCTGGAGGAAATATTTGCGGTATATATGCATATCTGACAAAGGAATGCTATTTTGAATATAAAAAGAATATTTACAACTCAAGTAAGAAGACAAATAATCCAATTTAAAATAAGCAAAGAGTTTAACAAACACTGTAACAAAAATACAATTGGCAATTAAGCATATAAAAAGTGCTCAAAATTATTTGTCCTAAGAGACACACAAATTAAATCAACACTGAGATGTCATTTTACACCCACCAGAATGGTTAAAACTAAAAAGACTGATAATACCAAATGTTGACGAGGATGTGGAGCAAGTGAAATTCTCATACATTCCTGGTAGGGATGTAAATAGTATAGCCATTTTATAAAGAAGTTAGGTAGTTTTTAAAAAAGTTAAACATATGTATACCAATTGACCATAATTTCACTCATAAGTATTTATCTAAGAGGAGGAAAAAAGATATGTCCATACAAATACTTGTACGTGAATGTTGATAGCAGCTTTATTTATAAGAGCCCCAAAAGGGAAATAACTACAATGTCTACTAAGAAGTAAGTGTCAAAATAAACTGTAGCATATGCGTACAGTGTTGTTAAGTTAACCAACACCCTATTAGTCTGTTCTTGTGCTACTATTAAGAAATACCTGAGCCATTCTCCTGCCTCAGCCTGCTGAGTAGTTGAGATTACAGGCACCCACAACCACACCCAGCTAATTTTACTTAAGACTGGGTAATTTATAAAGGAAAAAGTTTTAATTGACTCACAGTTCTGCATGGCTGGGGAGGCCTCTGGAAACTTACAATCATAGTGTTACCCAGTTCTGAAGTCACTTCCACATTTCCAGGTATCTTTATAGCAGCACCCTACTCTCTGCAGTACCAATTTACTGTACTGAGGAGGAAAATGAAAATTAGAATAGATATTAATTTAGAATAAATAATAAACTTTAGGACTAGGCCACAGAAAAATCATAGTAAGCAAAAATAAGTAACCCCTCCCAGCTTAGCCCAACTAACTGCAGCTGCAAACTTATCTCACAGCCCACATCCTAGGTTAGTCATAAAACATGTATTTCAAGAAAGCAGAGGTAAAGCAGACCTAGCATAACCCCCTCTCTACTTAGATAAGATCACCAGAGCATATGTTGAGGTATGCAGCCTGCACATACTTCTGCAATTCCTGTTTTTCTGGTCTCCTTGGGTGTCCTCCTCAACCTTACAAACTCCTACCTCAGCTGCAAGGTTATAAAGTCAAATAACCATGAAGCCCAAGGTTGTAAAACTTGATTAACTTTCTTTTTCCGAAACCTGTTTCCTGCCTCAAATTGTATAAAAGCAATACGTTCTCTTTGTTCAGGGCTGGCAGCCATTATGGGCAGTGAGGACACCATCAGCCAAAGCTCCAATAAAGAGATTCTTGTGTGTCTCTTGGTCTATCTGTTCTTCTTGGCTCGAGTTTCCACAATAGTAGCAGTCCATTCTCATGCTGCTATAAAGAACTGCCTGAAACTGGGCAATTTATAAAGGAAAGAGGTTTAATTGGTTTACAGTTCCACATGGCTAGTGAGGCCTCAGGAAACTTGCAATCATGGCAGAAGGGGAAGCAGACATGTCCTTCACATGGCATCAGGAGAGAGAAGTGCAGAGTGAAGCAAGGAAAAGCTTCTTATAAAACCATCAAATCTCATGAAAACTCACTATCATGAGAACAGCATGGGGGAACCACCCCCATAATCACCTTCCAAAAGGTCTCTCCCCCAACACATGGGGATTACAATTCAAATTAAAATTCAAGATGAGATTTGGGTGGGGACACAGAACCAGACCATATTATTGTGGCATTTGGTCTCTATGAGTTTGTACACACTTACTCTACCTTCTACATTTCCCTTGTATTTCTTGCTTGTGAAGCTTCTCTTCCTCCCCCACCAACAACCCCCCCAACACACACACATCCATAGTCCTGATATCTCAAAATAGTAGAATCTTATTGATCCCACAAGCTGTAAAACTGGGTCTTCAAGGAATGATTTTTACTCAAATCCTTTTTTAGGAGGTGGAATGGGGAGATAATCTGTGCCTGGCCCAGCTAAGATACTACTTGTTCATTTGGCCAGAATTGGGTTTGATAGTGCAGGACTAAAGTGAAAGAGGAATGTTCATATCATAGCTAATCTAGTCCCAATAACTGGAGGGGCAGATAAGCGAACATCCACTGGGAAGAGTTGAAGTTTTAATACCAGAGAGACCAGGCCCAATGCTGAGCAGAAATCAAGACAGTAGTTCCAACAAAAGTTCAGAACTGAGTGTTGGTGGAATTAGAACAAGAACAAGCTCCAAGATGAGTAAGTAGGATTAAAGAGTGATTTCTAGGTAGACTAGCAGGAGTTTGTGGCTTGCCTTTATGTACAAGTGGGAAGACAGTGAATGGATGAGTTAGGCTGGCTTAAAGGGTTGTGCAGAAAGAAGACAAGAGACAAAGAGGGGCCAGGAGAAATATTGTAGGTACTCACCTTCTGCAAGGCACACAGAAGGAAGCCCTCACCCTTATTGGCAAGGGGGTTTGGTTGTAGGGGAGGGTGAGAAGAGTTTAATTACCTTGGCTCTGACTTTTCAACTAACCCAACTCACTCACATTCCAATTGCCAGCCAGACTATAAAATCAAGGCTCAATTATCAAAAACCGCAATAATCATTAATCACTATCCCTCCACCTCTGATCATGTTTCAACCAACGTTTTTTCTTAAACTCATCTCAATCTAATTATAAAACCATTGCTCTGTATACCTGCTTCAATCCTAACTTTGATCCTTTGGACTTGGTGTTTGTAGTTATCAACAACCTGGTGGGCACCTCAGTCAGATTATCCCACAATTCCTGTGTGCATATTTGGTTGGGGGTGATTTCAACAAGTGCGAGTCCTAATCCTACTCAGGAAGTTCAAGCAAGTGCCTAAGGGATAATACCAGCCATCAGGCTTAAGGACAAGGTGGAATGTTCCAAATAGAAGATACAAAGAGTTTGGAGCCAAGGAAATGAGGAACAAGTTCGGAAGTGAAACATTAAGACAGGTCATGGATACGCCGTTTACAATGTGGGCAGTGAAAAATGCAGGCATGCAAGACGTCTTTATTTACTGAGTGTTAACATCATGGTGCACCCTTTCTACTCACACTGCACACAGCTTCCAGAAATCTGGAGTCACAATTTGGACTATGGCTATATGCAACTTTTAATTATTGCTCCTTTGCAAAATGTGACTCCAGCACATACTGTACAAAGCCTTTCATGACCTGTCCCTTGTCACCTTTTTCTTTACATTTCATAAATTTAACTCTGTGCTCCAGTAACACTGAACTTTTTGATGTCCCTCCACCACCCAAATTCTGTTTCCTTTCTATGTACCTTTACAAAGGTTGCTTTGCCTTCCTAGAATGATGTGGTCACCTGTTTGCCTAACATGTTCTTATTTTTCAATTATTGGCAGAAGCATCTTCTCTGTGAGACCCTTTATGCCTACTTCTTATGCAGAGTGGATTATGCTTTCCTTTGTGTCACCATTCTTTAATGATGCAGGTAGGCATGACATTTAGAAGATAGAAGATATGATCTATAGGCATCGATGATTAAGTAGATGGTAGGGGTGTTAGGTAAGAATCAAGGATGGTCCTAAGTTTTTGCTTAGGCAGTTGAGTGAATGGTAGTAGCCATTCACTAACCTACCAAACACTGAAGCTTGAGCAGATTATAGGCATGGCAAGTTTAGTTTTGGACATGTTGAGTTAAAGCTCTTAGGAGACATCCAAGCAGTGTAGATGTCAAGTAGACAGTTGAATATACTTGTGTAGAATATAGGAGAGAGACCTCAGCTAGAAAATACACATTTTGGGGTTTTTAACATATAAATCTAATGAAAGTGAATGAAATTCCTCAGAAAGACTGTACATAGTTAGAACAGAGACGCAAGAATCACCCAAAGTTATAATTTTCATGCTTTTGCATTTGCTGAGGAATGTTTTACTTCCAATTGTGTAGTCAATTTTAGAATAAGTGTGATATGGTGCTGAGAAGAATGTATATTCTGTTGTTTTGGGATGAAGAGTTCTGTAGATGTCTATCAGGTCTGCTTGATCCAGAGCTGAGTTCAAGTCCTGAAAATCCTTGTTAATTTTCTGTCTCATTGATCTGTCTAATATTGACAGTGGAGTGTTAAAGTCTCCCACTATTATTGTGTAGGAGTCTAAGTCTCTTTCTGGGTCTCTAAGAACTTGCTTTATGAATCTGGGTACTCCTGTGTTAAGTGCATATATATTTAGGAAAGTTAGCTCTTCTTGTTGCATTGATTCCTTTACTATTATGTAATGCCCTTCTTTGCCTTTTTCAATCTTTGTTGGTTTAAAGTCTGTTTTATCAGAGACTAGGATTGCAAACTCTGCTTACAAGCTGCCATCAAAGAATACTATAAACACCTCTATGCAAATAAATTAGAAAATCTAGAAGAAATGGTTAAATTCCTGGACACAGACACCCTCCCAAGACTAAATCTGGAAGAAGCTGAATCCCTGAATAGACCAATAATAGGTTCTGAAATTGAGGCAGTAATTAATAGCCTACCAACCAAAAAAAGCCCAGTACCATACGGATTCACAGCCAACTTCTATCAGATGTACAAAGAGGAGCTGGTACCATTCCTTCTGAAATTATTCCAAACAATAGAAAAAGAGGGACTTCTCCCTAACTCATTTTATGAGGCCAGCATCATCCTTATACCAAAACCTGGCAGAGACACAACAAAAAATGAGAATTTCAGGCCAATATCCAGATGAACATTGATGCGAAAATCCTCAGTAAAATACTGGCAAACCAAATCGAGCAGCACATCAAAGGGCTTATCCACCACGATCAAGTCGGCTTCATCCCTGGGATGCAAGGCTGGTTCAACATACTCAAATCAATAAATGTAATCCATCACATAAACAGAACCAATGACAAAAAACACATGATTATCTCAATAGAATCAAAAAAGGCCTTTGATAAAATTCAACACCTCTTGATGCTAAAAACTCTCAATAAACTAGGTATTGATGAAACGTATCTCAAAATAATAAGAGCTATTTATGGCAAACCGCAGCCAATATCGTACTGAATGGGCAAAAACTGGAAGCATTCCCTTTGAAAACCAGCACAAGACAAGGATGCCCTCGCTCACCACTCCTATGCAACATAATATTGGAAGTTCTGGCTAGGGCAGTCAGGCAAGAGAAAGAAATGAAGGGTATTCAATTAGGAAAAAAGGAAGTCAGGTTGTCTCTGTTTGCAGATGACATGATTGTATATTTATGAAACCCTATCATCTCAGCCCAAAATCTCCTTAAGCTGATAAGCAACTTCGGCAATGTCTCAGGATACAAAATAAACATGCAAACATCACAAGCATTCTTATACACCAAAAATAGACAAACAGAGAGCCAAATCGTGAGTGAACTCCCATTTGCAATGGCTACAAAGAGAATAAAATACCTAAGAATACAAATTACAAGAGATGTAAAGAATCTCTTCAAGGATAACTACAACCACTGCTCAAAGAAATAAGAGGAGACACAAACAAATGGAAAAACATTCCATGCTTATGGATAGGAAGAATCAATATTGTGAAAATGGCCATACTGCCCAAAGTAATTTATAGATTCAATGCTATTCCCATCAAGTTGCCATTGACTTTCTTCACAGAATTAGAACAAACTACTTTAAATTTCATATGGAACCAAAAAGAGTCTGTATAGCCAAGACAATCATAAGTAAAAGAACAAAGCTGGAGGCATCATACTACCTAACTTTAAAGTATATTACAAGGGTACAGTAACCAAACAGCATGGTAGTGGTGCCAAAACAGATATATAGACCAATGAAACAGAACAGAGGCATCAGAAATAACGCCACACACCTACAACCATCTGATCTTTGACAAACCTGACAAAAACAAGCAATGGGGAAAGGATTCCCTGTTTAATAAATGGTGTTAGGAAAACTGGCTAGCAATGTGCAGAAAGCTGAAACTGGACCCCTTCCTTACACCTTACACTAAAATTAACTCCAGATAAATTGAAGATTTAAACATAAAATCTAACACCATAAAAACTGAGAAGAAAACCTAGGCAAAACCATTCAGGACATAGACATGGGCAAACACTTCATGACTAAAATACCGAAAGGAATGGCAACAAAAACCAAAATTGACAAATGGAATCTAATTAAACTAAAGAGCTTCTGCACAGCAAAATAAACTATCATCAGAGTGAACAGGCAACCTACAGAATGGGAGAAAAAATTTGCAATCTATCCATCTGACAAATAGCTAATATCCAGAATCTACAAAGAACTTAAACAAATTTACAAAAAAATAAAAAAAAAACCCAAACAACCCATCAATAAGTAGGCGAAGGGTATGAACAGACATTTATGAAAAGAAGACATTAATGCAGCCAAGAAACACATGAAAAAAAGCTCATCATCACTGGTCAATAGAGAAATGCAAATCATAACCACAATGAGATACCATCTCACGCCAGTTAGAATTGAGATCATAAAAAAAAAGTCAGGAAACAACAGATGTTGGAGAGGATGTGGAGAAATAGGAACACTTTTATACTGTTGGTGAGAGTGTGAATTAGTTCAACCACTGTGGAAGACAGTGTGGCAATTCCTCAAGGATCTAGAACCAGAAATACCATTTGACCCAGCAATCCCATTACTCGGTATATACCCAAAGGATTATAAATCATTCTACCATAAAGACAAATGCACATGTATATTTATTGTAGCACTATTCACAATAGCAAAGACTTGGAACCAACCCAAATTCCCATCAATGATAGACTAGATAAATAAAATGTGGCACATATACACAATGGAATACTATGCAGCCATAAAAAAGGATGAGTTCATGTCCTTTGTAGGGACATGGATGATGCTGGAAACATCATTCTCAGCAAAGTAACACAGGAACAGAAAACCAAACACCATACATTCTCACTCACAAGTAGGAGTTGAACAATGAGAACACATGGACACAAGGAGGGGAACATCACACACCAGGGCCTGTTGAGGGGTGAGGGACTAGGGGAGGGATAGAATTAGGAGAAATACCTAATGTAGATAATGGGTTGATGGGTGCAGCAAACCACCATGGTACATGTATACCTATGTAACAAACCTGCATGTTCTGCACATGTATCCCAGAACTTACAGTATAATAACAAAGGAAGAAGAAAGGAGAAGGAGAAGAAGGGCTGCTTACATGCAGAATTTGTTAGCGGTAAGGGGCAGGGCAAAAGGAGACTATATGACTCAAATTTGGGTGTTACATCTAGAAAGTAAGAAGTAGTCTCTATGTGTGTATAAAAACCCAAGAAAGTACAGTATATGGTTCCTCTTATATAAGGTACAAATTCATAGAGATAGGAAGTAGGATGATGTTGCCAGGGGCTAGAAGGAGGGGAGAATGGGGAATTGTTTAATGTGTACAGAATATCTACTTTGTAAGATGAAAAGAGTTCTAGAAATTGGTTGCACAACAATGTGAATGTACTTAATACTACTGAACTATACACTTAAAATGCTTAAGATAGTATATTTTACATAATATGTATTTTATCACAATTTTTAAAAATTCCAAGGAAGAAGGAATCTCAACCTAGATTAAGAGTAAAGGAGATTAGGGCTTTCTTCTTTCCTCAATAGTTATTTAAAAACCCAAGAGCACTATATGGTCCTTTCTCCTCCACAGAACAATATATCCCATTATCCTCTAGCACTTGGGTACTTAATTCAGTGTTTAAAATTCATTGTTTGAAAATCCTTCCAGCTATTGACTACAGTCGGACTGTGAAATAAAATGACCTTCCATTTCAACTGATTAATATAGATTTCCTCAGAGCTTGAGAATGTTGTTTCAAGATATGAACCTTGCTATTCTCAGGAGTATTCATTTCTCTATGGCATTTTCCTGTTTTATAGACAGCAGCCTGCGTTTCCTACTACAGTGAGCACATGCAGAAGTGGTTGAGTTACATAGGCCCTGGAAGTCTGGTGCTTCTTTGGATATCAGCAAAATGCCAATCACTCATCCCTGGGCTCCAAAGAGAATAACAAAAGAGAGTAAAGTTGACTTTGTAAGAGCTGGCCCAAATTGTAGCCTGTGTGGTTCCCAGGGAGAATTTGCCATTAAACGAGGATTATGTTGTTTCCTATGTAGTAAGGAGATGTAGGATATATAAAGAGGCTGGGCAGCAAGGTGAGGTGAATAAGGTATGAGCAGGATGTTTTTGAATGTGAATGCAGCACCTTTTCTGAGCACAAATAATCCTTTCATCCCCTACTGCAAGACCACAATTCATTGTTCCTCATTAACTATTGACTGGGTCCTAGACACCCAGATCAGCACAAGTTGCTGTGAGGAATACTGAAATAGACACCTGATCAATCCTGCTCTCAAAAGCCTTATTGTTTAACTGGGGAGTAATCCAGGGCAGATTTCAAAATAATCACTTTTTCTAAATCTCAAATACATTCGCTGTTCTTGGAAGTCAAAAAGAGAAGAGACTCATGTGGATTGGGAGAGATGGGCCTGGAGCAGGGTATGCAGAAGATTAAATAGATTGTCTTCTCCTAAGAGCACCTGTTGTGAGGGCAAGTGAGAGCTGAAATCCATTCTCCACCCTCATTTTCCAAGCTGTGTTCTGGCTCACTGCATGAACCCTGAAGAAGGGATGTGTTTCCCCTAGTTTGTCTTCCCAGTAGGTCTGCCTTTTTTTTCTTTTTTTTTTTTTTTGGATTGCTGCATCACGGCTGCCTTTTGTAATTCAGCCAATGATGCCATATGCGCTGGTGGACACCCTGCATGGAGATAGATGATCACATTGTTCAGGGCCAGTGCTAGGAAGATCATGAGGCTGCTGTGCAGAGGAAGGTTGGAGTGCATACTTATGGTTCTCAAAAGCAGCCTTTCCACCACTAGGACGTTGTTTTGACATAGTGAATATTAGCATGTCAATAAGTTGCTTCTGTTTTCAAGCTGGTCCACAGAACATCTTTTGCGTATGACAAAAATACTCCCTTCTAGGTGGGCAAACTACAAAGTGGCCTTTCCTATTAACCTGGCAAGGGTAACAAAGGTTTTGTTGTTATTCCAATGTGTTCCCTGTTCCATCTTGGCTGGGTGCATTTGTGGAATGTAAGAAATGCACATCTATCTGTGTTGGCCCTGGCTAGCCTGTAGCCAAAAGTGCGGCTGCTGGGACTTTCCCAGCCTTATTTTTAACCATTTAAGATACTTCAGAAAGAAGCTTAAGAATGTTAAGTTTTCTCCTGTGCCCAAGAGAGTATATTGTTAGCATCAGATATGAAGGATAGGGCCAGGTTTCTGGAAAGCACATAGAAAAGTGCTCCCTAGGTTTATACGGTGGGGAGGAATGGCATAAAAGTAACACGGCTGGACTCTACAGTATTACTGGCCAGTGTTCAAACCTCACATCCACTGCCTGCTCTCTATCTGTATAAGCTTGGGCTCATTACTTTATCATCCACTAAGCCTCATTTTCCTCCTCTGCGCAATGGGGATAAAGTTTCCCAGGGTTGTTGTGAGGATGAAAAATTACAACATATCAAGTGAGTGACATAGAGTAAACACTTGATAAATGCTAGCTGTTTTCATTTCCCTGCAATTTCTTCAAACATCACGTAATAAGGCACTGCCACGTTTACAATGGATGGCATTCTTTTATCCCAGGAGAACCCAGGAACTGACAGGCAGAGGCTAGGGAGAACTGTGTTACAGCCTCAAACGGGACTTTCTCTCACTTCAGTTAACACATGCCATATGGCAGGTGGTGGGGCGAGGAAGATTCAATAGCAGCCTTCCTTCAGCACTAGGAGAGATGCAATAGTCACTTGGCTTGGCAGAAGCCTCACTCTTCTCCTTCCAGGCAGGAGGTTCCTCACTAGATAGGCATTTACTCTAGCAAAGAAAGGGTGGCAAGCTGATTTCCAGATGTTCTCCTAGGTTAGGTCTGAGTCACATGCCAGATCTTATTTCAGCAGCACAGTCTGCTAACTCTGGAGAGTTGAGGATTTTTTCCCTTTTGCTCTTCAGAAAAGTATTCCTTACTGAAAAATGAAAGCTCTCTATTTGTGTCAACAGGGCTAGCTTTCAGCAAAACTGAGAGTTAGGTGAGAAGTGTGTCTTTGGCTTCTTTTCATTTTCCCTTTCCATTTCTCTTTCCTCTGCACTCCCGGATTCCATAGTTTATTCCCACAAGCCCTTAATCTTTTTTCAGTTTTTAATTTTTTAATGTAAGATATAGGTTTACAAATTTTAAGGTGTTTCCCTTTAAGACCTATTTTCCTGAATAAAGTTGGCAGCCGTTGGGAGATGGGAGTTGTGTGTGTCCACAAATGACCCTGGAGCTTGGGAGGTCTCTCAGATGATTCTAGATATTGCCCACTCTGCCAAACCCATGTGAGGTTTGGACTCCCACAGCAAATGCCATCACAGGCCTTTCAGCTTGCTGCCTGACTCCAGTCCCTGACCCTACTCTGTGTTGTTGTATTTTTTTAAATTCAAATGCAGTGGGTCAAAAGAAACCAGAAAAATCAAAGAAATCACCAACTATAAAGCCTGAGTGGGAGCTGTTCGTTTATTAGGATTTACTGTGCAATTACTATGAATCAGGAAATGTCCTTGGCACCTTCCCACTCCTAACCTCATTTAACCCTTCCAGTATCCCTAAAAGGTGAGTATTTCCATGCTGATTTTATAGGTGAGGAAACTGTGTCTCAGAGCAGTCTTGTCATTTACATAGCTATTAAGCAGCACAGCTCATGCCTGAACCCCTAATCTATACCCTGGGCCAGTGGAAGTGGGCCAGAGCAAGAGTCATTATTTTTCTGTATCTTATAAAATGCTTATTAATCATCCAATTCCTAAACACTTCTTGAACAGCTACTCTATTCCAGGCACTGTGCTGTGGACTGGATCTACTACTTGAATAACTAGAGTTGGCCTAGGGTGACCAACTAACCCAGTTTGCTTGAAATGCAGCACTTTGAGTGCTAAAACTTTGTGTTAAAACCAGGGTTACACCTTCAAGTTACTTACAGTAACATTCCTTCCCATCTCTGCTTCAGTGATGCCATGCTGATAACCTGAAATTTGCCATGGTGGGAGTGTTTATTCCACATAAATCAGTAAACACTACAAATCAGGGTTTTTTTTTTTTTCACTTTCCCAGGAAAGCTGATTATAAGCATTTATCAGCACACCACTATTTACAGTCAAGTAAGAAATACATCCAAGTAGATAAGCCGTATTTATATTGAAAACAGTGATATAGTTTGGATGTTTGTCCTCTCCAAATCTCATGTTGAAATGTGATCTCCCATGCTGGAGGTGGGGCCTAGTGGAAGATGTTTGGGTTATGAGGATAGATCCCTTATGAATGGCTTAGTGCCATCCTCATAGTAATGAGTGAGTTCTCAGTCTAGTAGTTCATCTGAGAGGTGGTTGTTTAAAAGAGCCTGGACCCTCTTCTCCCTCTATCTTGTTTGTTCTCTCACCATGTGATAGGCTAGCTCCTCCTTTGTCCTCTGCCATGATTGGAAGCTTCCTGAGGCTCTTATCAGGGAGCAGATACCAGCATCATACTGCTGTACAGCCTTCAGAACTGCAAACCAAAGTAAACTTCTTTTCTTTGTAAATTACCCAGTCTCGGGTGTTTCTTCATAGCAATGCAAAATTGTATTTCATGTACTGTGATAACAAGAGCTAAGTATTGAGAACTTATGATGTACTAGGCACTGTTTTGTGTGCTTTAGATAGATTAACTTTAGTCTTTACAACAACCTTAAGAAGTAAGAACTATTGTTATCTCCATTTTACAGCTGAAGAAACTGAGGCTTAGAGAGTTTAAGTAAGTTGCCCAAAGTCAGTAAAGCCAGGACTCAAACACCAGTGCGTCTTTTTCCAAATCTGTACTCGAGTGAGCCTGTGGAGACAGATTTCAGGATAAACAGCAAAGTGGTGGCTGCTGCGGGTGGGCCCTTGAGACAAAGAGGCAATGAGTCAGTTTTTTGAGGTGGTGATGTCACATACATAAACACACACAACTTAAAACAGTGTAGGGGATACACTAAGTGCTATATTGTTTTCTGTCTTTATTGTTACTATGGTTGTGTTGTCGCCCCGAGGAAAGCAAGTCAGAGTTGAAGTCCGTAACAGTGACATAGGGCAGTTGGGCCTTTCCCTACTAGTACTCAAGTGTGGCTCTAGGGCCATGCTGAAGACAGCTGGTTTGAAAGTGAGGCCAGAAGGCCATGCTAGTTGTGTTTAGGGCCTTGAATATGCTACTAAGCTCTACTGCAGTATTTGTGGCCTTAAGTTGTATATTTCTGACTAATGAATATTAAAACCCATTATGGAAAAGACTGATAGAGAAGTCCTCTTTCACCATAAGAGCTCCATTCTCCCAAACTCTTTCTTGCTATTTAATCAGGTTATCTCTAATAACAAGAATAGGCCAAGACAACCTCAAATTTCTTAGGCCAGAGGTTTTACTCTCTCCTAATTTAGCTTCTCAAGGAGAATTCTTCTTGGTCATTGGCATCTTCTGATTGAAAAATTACATGCCACACAACTCCTTATCCCACTCTTATTACTTGGAAAATCCATATTCTCTGCTTTACCTCTGCATTCTGCTGCCAGAGTTGTTTATACCCTGTAGGGTCTAACTCATCTGTTGCCTGAACACCTGGGCTAAGAGCTATTCTGGAGCATAGAGGAAGAATGGCTACAGCCTTCTCATGAATGTGGTTGGGAGATCATTAGATCATTCCAGTACTCAAGGCTAATTTTTCTGCAAACATGTATCCATTAGAACCCAACATCTAGGCTTTCTGAACATTTGTAGAAGCTAATTTGTAGGAGGAATTCACCACACCCCAAACTCCCCAACAAAAGCCCTGATACTCTTTGTGAGGGCTACTCGGGAGGCTGAGGCAGGAGAATTGCTTGAACCCAGGAGGCAGAGGTTGCAGTAAGCCAAGATCGTGCCCCTGCACTCCAGCCTGGCACCTGGCGACAGGGCAAGGCTCTGTCTCAAAAAAACAAAAACAAAAACAAAACCAGAAGAAAACAAGACAGGATGCTATATCCCTGCCGGGATTTCTGTAGCTGCAATATGCTTACTCCTTTGATTGGTGATCTCTCAGAACACAAGGCTGACCTCTGATAGGCCTACAACTTTGACAGAGAGAGCAAGAAATGGAAGCTGAATTTCCACATGGGCCTCCACCAGTCTGAATGTGCTATTCAGTTTTTGGGCCTATGTAATGCCTGATCCCTCATGCATACAGCTCGGTAGTTTACAGCATGGATTCCAGAGTAGACTGGATTCAAATCCTGGCTCCACCACTTCCCAGCTTTGCATCCTTGGGGAGACTACTTAATTTTCTGTGCTGTCATTTTAACAATGATAAAATATAGATAATTGTAATAATGACAAATACGATCATTGTAAGGCATAAATATGATAATCATGTGAACTTCTAGAATAATACCTAAGCATATAGCAAGCACTTAATTAATGTTAGCTAGTATTATTTTTCTTATTATCTGAAATACAGATCAACAAACTGTTTCTTCTATGAATGGCCAGATAGTAAATATTTTAGGCTTTGCAAGCTAAGAACAAGGATATTATGCAGGTTCCTATATAATAATAAAGAAAACAAATTTCTACACATTTTTATCAATACAATTCCAAAAAGAATAATGACTGAGTAGAATCTATGAGTCTACTAATGATAAAAGTGGAGTTTTTTGGAATAACATTTCATTTAATTGGGTTTCAAACTTAGTATTCCTTATCATTAAATTGGTTGCAAAGATTTAATCAGTTAAAACCATTCTTAACTTGTGAGCCAAACAAATACAGACAGTGGCTTGATTTGGGTCTGCGAGCCATAGTTTGCTGACCTCTGATCTTATACAACCTTGTGGACAATAGGTTTGTAATCTACTTGGAGTATATCCTAATTTATTCCCATGATCTGATCTCACATAAACCCCAAGTCCAGGCATTTCTAAGCCATCTGAAGCAAGACTACCTCTGGGCAGACATTGAAAAGCCCAGAGGTGACTTTCTTGAACCAAGGCATGGCCACCCAATATATATCTATGTTGCCTGATAAAGTACTGGCCATATCAGATTGGGAACCCCAGGTAAATCAGAGTGGTCTATTGATATCTGATGTTTGTGAAGCATCCCTGCTACTTTCCACCCTACATCACCGTACTTACTAACCTCCAGGCTGACATTATCAAGAGGGAAAAAAATGACTTATTTTGTTCACATCATAGCTTATCCTCCTAGCAGCTAGAGTCACTTTTTATCCACGCCTCTTAGGCCTAGATAACCCCACAGCACTGAAACCAATGCCACCAAAAATAACTATAGAAGCCTACCTAACTTGAGGACCATGGGTACATCACTGTCATTTTCTGTGCCTGTTTCTCTGAGAAGGAAATATCCCTGCCTGTGTTTGTGTAGGCATAGAGGTCACTGGACACCAAGGCTAACCTAGAAATTCAGAGATGTTACTTCAAGGGAATCCAGTACCCATAACGAGTAGTCACACACTCCAATAGACTAGAGCAGCTAAGAGATCCAATAGCTCAGCTTTCTAAGATGAAGAGGGTTGTATTCTCTGAGCAGTTCAGCCTCTCCATTGTGGATGTAGTAGGCCACATTTTGAACTATTTCCATCTATCATTGATTATACTTCAGGCTTCAGGACAGCTAGGAGGATTCTCTGCCTTTACAAGCCGAGTCAATGCCCTTTCTAATGTGTCTGCTTATGCTGTGGTCAAAGGCATCCTATAAAACGTATTTGTGTGTATGCTGCATAGCTCAAGGAATAATCCTAGGCTCCTCCTCTATTTTCTTTTTAACAACAACTAACATTCATAGAGAACTTACTGTGTGCTAGACACTATACAAAGCATTTTATAGAGATTGCCACACTTAATTTTCACAAGCACCCTGTCATCTATCGGTTCTTTTTAATCTCTATTTTTATAGATGAGGAAACTATGGAACAAAAAGTTTAGCAATTCATCCAAACTGTCAGCTAAGGAAGTGGCTGAGCCAGAATTCAAACCAGGTTTAAATAACTCACTCAAGGCAACTCAATTTGTATATATTGGAGTGAAGTTGTATCCAAACCCTTTCTAGTTTTTAAGTAATTTTCCCACTTTCTGCTCTGTTGCCCGGATTATAAATTCTCTTACTCTACCTAGCCCATTTGGACTGACATTTAGATTTAATTGTTTACTTTGCTTTGGTTTCAATTTCTCCCCAGAATTTTGCCTCTTGGGTTGCCCACCTCTGTTCCATCCTCTGCAGGTAGAAGTCCAGCCCTGCCCTATCTCTTCACCAATGCAGATTTCAGTGGCAGTATATTCCAGTCTAAATCCAATGTTGTAGAGTTCCAACTGTCTGGAAGAAGAAATTCAACACTATCTCAGAAAAACTTGAGTAAGGGGGAGTTATGGAGGCAGACCTACCCTTCCAGGTTCTGCAGGATACCTTCTAGGTTATATAGTACCAAGTAAAATAATAACATTAATCCTATGCTCTAAGTACAAGGATAAACACTTGACACTAATTGTTTCATTTAAATCTTCATAATAATCCTTTGAGATTAGTTCTATTGTGATCTCTATTTTAGAGATTAGGAATCCAATGTTTACATAGATTAAGTGACTTATCTAATGTTGAAGAGCTGGGTTTTAGATTCAGATCTCTTTAAGTCCTACATTACTGAACTCCACAATTTTCAGGTACAATCCAGAGCAGGCTGCAAATGGATGCCTACTTGTAGCAGCACTTGGATGAGATCCAGACCCGTGCAATGACAGCCCCAAGAGGCTGAGAATGTCAGAGTTGCCTACAATAAAAGAGTGGATTCTTGTATTTCCCAACTGGAAAGGCACAAACACAAGTAATTATCTGATCCCACCATGTTTGCCACTGTGGGGTCACAGAATTCAAGTCAAAACCTTGAACATGGTCTTTTTAGTAGTGGCTCCATCTCTGACACATCTCTAATGAGTCATCATTTATGATAGCTGCTTCCAAGTCAGGGAGTAAGTAGATCCAAGAGCCTTCCATATCCACTTCAGATCACCAAACACCTGTGGTATACCATCTCATAGTAAACTATATCTAGTATATTCCCTTTTAATGACTCCACACAATCCTGGCAGTGGCAGATGTCTTGAAAAAAAAATGTATCATTCATTGTATACTCAGCCTATCTACTCAAACTGTGGTTATTTTGTTTATCAAAATAATCTTCTGTACCAAATTATCCATCTATGTGATTTCTGATTATTGCCTGCAATCATCATTCTGATTTTGGAGGGCACTATTCAAGGCCCTTCACGTTAGTATCTATTTGTCAACTATATACCACTAGTAGACACGAAGGTCAGATTGGAGATAGCAACCAAGTACTCGCTTGAGGAGTAAGTCTCCTATTTCACCTTTTACTAATAACACACTGGTTTCCCCTCCTTACTATACAGATGTTCCTCACCTTATGATGGGGTTGCTTCCTGATAAAACCATTATAAATGGAAAATATCTTGTCAAAAATATATTTAATATACATTACCTACAAGCATCAGAGCTTAGCCTTGCCTACCTTTCCTTTAAAAAAAAAAATCTGGCTCTGTCACTCAGGCTGGAGTGCAGTGGTGCGATCTTAGCTCACTGCAGCCTTGACCTCCCAGATTCAATCAATCCTCCTGCCTCAGCCCCTCTGGATAGCTGGGACTACAAGTGTGCACCACCATGCTTGATTAATGATTGTATTTCTTTTCTGTAGAGACAATTTTTCCATGTTGCCCAGGCTGGTATCTAACTCCTGGGCTCAAGCAATCTGCCTGCCTCAGCCTCCAAAGTGCTTAGATTGCAGGCATGATCCACTGTGCCCAGCCAACTTGTCTACCTTAAACTTCCTCAGAACACTTACATTAGCCTACAGTTGTGCAAAATCATCTAACACAAAGCCTATCTTATAATAAAGTATTTAATATCTCATGTAATATATTGAATACTGTACTGAAAGTGAACAACAGAGTATTTGTGTGGGTACTCACCATTAATGTACACAGCTGAAAACACACTGAACCTGGATAATGTTTGAAGCATTGAACTAAAATTAATTGATAAATGATGGAGATCAGGGACAGGGTCATCAATTTCTCTCTCTTCTGATGAGGCTTGAGAATAGCTGATAGAAAATATGGGAACATTGACATTTATTGATGGTTTAGTAGGCATAGTGTTCTTCAGGAAGATATCAAATATCAGTTGTTTACCTTCGTGATTGCATGACTGACTAGGAGCTACAGCTCAGCATATCATTAGTCCAGGAAAATATCAAAATTAAAAACTCAAAGTACAGTTTCTTCTGAATGCATATTACTTTTGCATCATCATAAAGTAAAAGAATCATTAAGTCAAACCATCCTAAGTAAGAAACCATCTGTAACTGATTCCTTTCACAATTTATCTCATTCATCAGCCAGAAAGACTTAGGATAATTGTGGCTTCTACACTCACTGTTTTCCACACTCTCCCATGCAATGTTAGACATAGGAGTTTAGGCCACCAGAATGCTGAAGGTCATAACACATGAAGTATACTGAATAATTCTGGGTCCTTGAGAAGAACATCAGCATGGGAGACAATCATACATACACACATGCACACACATAAACATCATTATATGGAGCACTTAAAGGTAATGAATGTTATCAACACCTTGGGTTTCTGACTCCAGTTAATTCCTCTATGCCAATCCACCCCATCTGCCACCAATCTTTGCTATATCTGACCTATCAGTATTTATTCACTGTATGAATAGTTAAACCTTCAAATTTTAGGAAAGCAAGGTTAAGGATCAACGATGGTTGGGAAGTGTGTGATGAGCAGCAGTGTCCAGCTACATCCTCCTATATGCTAATCTATGGAGGTGATCTTGAGAATCATAGGTCTTTCAATCAGAAACACCCATTGGTAATTGTTGCTCACATTGTGGCAGGTACGAATTGAACGGGTTCCCTTGACCAGAGTTTGGTCTACCATGCTGCTTAAGGCTCCTGAATCTATCCTGTCCTCAAGTGAGAGACAAAATGCATTGGTTCCCCTATGACAAGTTAGGCCACCAAATATACTTCTCAGATTAGTTAAGAGACCAAGTAGTTTCTTAACTTGCAAGAGACATAAGCTTCACTAACCCATGCCTCTAAGCATTCAGGAGACAAGAAAGACCAATAAAAGCATCTTTCTTTGATTCTATGGTGAGAGATAGTTGAATATCTTTATATATAACAGCATATGGGGCCCAAAGCTGAATCTCTATCAAGCTAGAACATGTGCTAGTACAGTGACCATAGCTTCATCCTAGTAGCCAATAAACCGCTATGCCCAAAGAGAAAGTTGCCCTCTAAAATACTGTCTGACACCTTTCCCATAATGTAGGGATAGGAAGGAGGGTAGCCCAGATAGTACCAAAAGTCACGGATGGGAAACAGGATGTGCTTCTTTCTGCAGTCCTTGCTCATAGAACTTGAAGGAAGAAATAGTACAATTGTGTCCAAAGGAAAAATCTATCTAAAATGAGTAGTCACACAAGACAGAAGTTGAGGGCAGTGCCATATTTGGAGAACCAGGAACGGCAAAAATGGCAGGAGGAATATCATTGAGCAGGTCAGAGTGGATAAACAAAATGGGTGGTGTCTGAATGAACACCAGAAGCAGGGGCCCAGTGAAAGAGGCTAGTGTTTATACCTGTTTCAGTTATTACTTGGATGAATGGGCCAAGTCTAGTTAATGGGGCCAGAGTAACTACTAAACTTAGAGTTTAAATAAATAAATAATAAATAAATGTTTTATAAACTGCACATACTCTCTGACCCAGTGACTCAACCTCAGAAATTTATCTTGTTGATATATTTGCAGAAAGGCATAAATGTTAGGATGACTATTGCAGCATTAATTGTATTAGTAAAAGACGGGGTAGAATAAAATATCTACAATACTGATCTGGCTAAATAAATTATAGTACATTTATAAAAGATAATATTATTCAGCCATTAATAAAGAGAAAAATAAACGAATTGAAAGCCAATTCAGAACTGACACAGATATTGGAATCAACAAAAACATTAAGACAGTTACTTTGACTGTAGTCCTTATGTTCAAAACAGTAAGTAAAGACATGGAAGATTTTTAAAACAATGACTCAGAGCTTCAGAGAAGAAAATGAAAATGTGTGAGATCAGAAATGTGCTAAATGGAATGTACAGCAGATTAGATATTTCAGGAGAAATGATTAATAAACTATATAACATAGCAATAAAAACTGTTCAAAATAAAACACATAGGGAAAAATAACTTCAAGCAGCATGTATGAGTAATTGGAGTCCCTAAAGTAGGACAAGGAGAGGCCAAAGCATATTTGAGGAAACCATTATTGAAAAATTTCTAACACTGATAAAAACCATAAACCCACAGAGTCAAGAAGCTCAGAAAACCCAAACACAAGAAACATGAAGGAAACAACACCAAACCACATCCTAATCAAATTTATCAAAGCCAATGACAAAGAAAAAATCTTAAGATGAGCCAAAGAAAACAGACAAGTTATATAATGAGAAATAAAGATTAAAAATGACAGTAGATTTGTCTTTAGAAATAGTACATGTGAAAAGAGAATTGAACAATATATTTAAAATACTAAAAGAAAAGAGCTGTCAACCTAGTGTTCTATAACCAGAGAAAATATATTTTTAAAAGGAAAGTCATTTTCAGATATACAAAAGTTTGAAAGAATCACCACTAGCAATCCTGAACTATAAGAAATGTTAAAGGATGTCTTTCAAGCAGAAGAAAATGACACCAGATGGAAACATGGATCTACACAGAGGAATGAAGAATACTGGAAATGATAACTACCTGTGTAAATATTTACTTTTTTTTTCATAGTACTTAAATATCTTTACAGGATAACCAAGTCTTAAACAAATATGATAACAATTATTTTTGGGATTTATAAGTATGTAAAAATAAAATGTGTGACAATAATAGCATAAAGGATTGGAGGAGAAGCATAGAATTATATTATTTTAGGTTCTTATACTATATGCGAAGTGGTATAAACTCACTTAAAGGTGAATTGTAATAACTGAAAAACTGTTTTCTCCTGGCATCTGTAGTCCAACTACTCAGGAAGCTGAGATGGGAGGATCACATGAACCCAGGAATCTGAGATCAGCCTTGGCAATATAGCAGACTCTTTCTGTAAAGAAGAAGTATAAAAGTTTCTAAAATAACAAAACAAAAGTTATAGATAATAAATCAACAAAGGAGATAAAATGTGATCATAAGAAATGCACAATTAATCCAAAAGATGATGGAAAAAGAGGAAAAGGGGAGAAAAGAAGAGATGAGGCAAAAACAAATAACATGATACATTAAAAACTAACCATATAAATAATCACATTTAGAAGTAAATAGTCCAGTCTTTCTAATAAACAAGCAGAGATTCTCAGATTGGAAAAAAAAAAGCAAGACACAAGTTTATGTTGCCTTCAACTTTATAAACATTTTAAATATAAACACACAAATAGGTTAAATGTAAAAGAATGAATTAAGACATACCATGCTAACACTAGCCAAAAAAGCTGACATAGTATTAATGCCAGACCAAGTTAACTTCAAACCAAAGACTATTACAGTGATAAAATGTCACTTCCAGGTTGATTCATGCAGCAAACCACCATGGCACATGTATACCTATGTAACAAACCTGCATCTTCTGCATATGTGTCCCAGAACTTAGAGTATAATTTTAAAAAAGAAAAAACCAAGAACTTCACTTCATAATGATAAAAGAGTCAATTCTTCAAGAGGACATGACAACCCTAAATGTTTATACCTCTAATAAAATATCTTAAATATACAAGAACAAAACTGATAGAACTGCAAAAAGAAATAGACAAATCCACATGTTATAGTTGGAGATCTCAATATTTTTCTCTCAATATTTAATAGAACAAGTAGATAGAAATTATATAGCAAAAATATAAGAGTTTTGAACAACACCATCAATAAACATGATTGGCATATACAGAACATTCTATCTAACAACAGCAGATGACATATTCTTCTCAAGTATATGTGGAACATTTATCAAGATTGATCATATTCTTGGACATACAGTGAGTCTCAATAAATATAAAATGATTCAAGTGATATAATGTATATTCTCTGAGCACAATGTAAATAAATTTGAAATTAATAACAGAAATATCTGAGAAAATTTTCCAAATATTTGAAAATTAAACAACACACTTCTAAATAATCTATGAATCAAAGAAGAGATCAAAAGGGAAATTAGAAAATATTTTGAAATGAGTGAAAATGAGAACACAGCATATCAGAATTTATGGTATGTAGCTAGAAGTAGTTTAGAAAGATCTTAAATCAATGACTTCACCCTTTGACTTAAAAAACTAGAGCAAAGAAGAACAAATTACACCCAAAGTACTCAGAAGAAAAAAAAAAAAAAAAGAAGGTTGAAGTGTAAGTCAATGTTAAGGGAAACAGGAAAACAACAGCAGAAAATAATGAAACCAAAGCTGGGCCTTTGAGATCAAAGAAATTGATAAACCTCTAATCAGGAAAAAAAGAAAGAGAACACAAATTTCCAATGTCAAGAATGAGAAAGGAGACAGCACTACAGATTCTACTGTTATTAAAAGGCTATTAAGGGAATATTATGAATAATTTTGTTTCAATATATTCAACAATTTAGATAAAATGGTCAAACTTTTTGAAAGACATAAACTATCAAAGCTCCTTTTAGAAGAATCAAATATACACCATGGAATACTATCCAGCTATAAAAGAATATAATCATGTCATTTGTGGGAACATGGATGAAGCTGGAGGCCACTATCCTCAGTAAACTAATGCAGGAACAGAAAACTAAATACCAGATGTTCTCACTTATAAGTGGGAGCTAAATGATGAGAACTTATGAACACAAAGAAGGAAACCGCAGACACTGGGGTCTACTTGAGAATGGAGGGTGGGAGGAGGGAGAGGAGCAGAAAAGATAGTTACTGAGTACTGGGCTTAATTCCTGGGTAATGAGAAAATGTGTACAACAAATACCCACGACATGAGTCTACCTATGTAACAAACCTTCACATGTACCACCAAACCTAAAATAAAAGTTTAAAAAATGCAGAAATGGATAACCAGAATAGATATTTATTTATTAAATAGTTGGAATTTGTAGCTTAAAATCTTCCCACAAATATAGTTCTAGGCCCAGATGCCTTCACTGGCAAATTCTAACAAATTCTTAAAGAAATAATACCAAATCTGCCCCAATTTTTCTTCAAGAAAATGGAATGGGAGGGAATATTTCCCAACTTATTTTATGAAGCCAGTATTAGCCTCATCCCAAAACCAAAGAAAATCTACTGCAAAATAAGAAAACTACCAACTACTATTCTTCAGGAATATTGATAGAAAACGTCTAAACAGAAAGTTTGCAAATTAAATACAACGATATATTAAAAGCATAAACATTATTGCCAAGTGGAACTTATTCCAGGAATGCAGGGTTGATAGAACATTTTAAAATAAATGTAATTCGCCATATTAACAAACTAAAGGAAAAAAACCCATATGACCCAATAGATGAAGAGAGAACATTAGTCAAAACCCAACATCTTGCCTGGGCAATATAGCAAGACCCCGTTCTCCACAAAAAGGAAAAAAACAAAAGGACAAAAAAATAAAAATAAAATCTCAGAAAGCTAGGAGTAGATGTGAATTTCTTCAACCTGATAGAGTGTATCTAAAAACCTGTATCTGACATCGTATATATATATATATATATATATATATAATGATGAAAGACTGAATGACTTTTCCCTTCCAAGGCAAGGATGTCTGTTTTCACTTCTAAACAATGTTATACTGGTGTTTCTGGACAGTGCAATTAGGCAAAAAAAAAAAAAAATTATATACATATATATAATATATATACAGTTATATAGATATTATATATATATCAATTCAAGATTTGGAAATAAAGAGAAATGAAACTGTTTTTATTCAGAAATTATGTTGTCTACTTAGAAAATTTGATAGAATTTACAGAAAAGCTACTAGAATGAATGAGTTTACCAATGTTGCCAGATACAGAATCAACATAGAAAAATCAAGTATGTCAATCAGAAAATGATATCTTAAAAGATACCATTTATAAAAGCTAATCCACCAAAATCAAGAAGGTTTAGGGATGCAAGGTTGCCTCAACCATACGAAAATAAATAATGCAATTTATCACACAAACAGAACTAAAAACAAAACTATATGATCATCTCAATAGATGCAGAAAAGGCTTTCAATAAAATTCAACATCTCTTGGTGTTGAAAACTCTGAACAAACTAGGCATTGATGAAACATACTCCAAAATAATAAGAACCGTCTATGACAAACAGCCAATATCACACTGAATGGGCAAAAGCTGGAAGCATTTCCCTTCACGGATGCTCTCTCTCATCACTGCTATTCAAGGTAGTACTGGAAGTCCTGGCCAGAGCAATCAGGCAAGAGAAAGAAATAAAAGGCATCCAAATAGGAAGAGAGGAAGTCACACTATCCCTGTTTGCAGACAAGATAATTCTATACCTAGAAAACCCCATAGTCTCTGCCTAAAAGTTCCTTAATCTAATAAACAACTTCAGCAAAGTTTCAGGAGACAAAAATCAATGTATAAAAATCAGTATCGTTCCTACACACCAACAACATCTGAGCTGAGAGCCAAATCAGTAACGAATTCCCATTCACAATAGCTATAAAAAGAATAAAATACCTAATACAGCTAACCAAGGAGGGGAAAGATCTTTACAATGATAATTACAAAACACTACTCCAAGAAACCAGAGATGACAGAAACAAATGAAAAAACATTCCATGCTCATGAATAGGAAGAATCAATATTGTTAAAATGGCCATACTGCCCAAAGCAATTTACAGATTCAATGCTATTCCTATCAAACTACCAATGACATTATTCACAGAATTAGAAAAAAAAAAACTATTTTAAAATTTATATGGACAAAAAGAGCCCAAATAATCAAAGCAATCCTAAGCAAAAATAATAAAGCTGGAGGCATCACATTACCTGACTTCAAACTTCACAACAAGGCTACAATAACCAAAACAGCATGGTATTGGTATAAAAACAGACATACTGACCAATAGAACAAAATAGAGACCCCAGAAATAAGACTGCACACCAACAACCATATGATTTTTGACAAAGTCAGCAAAAACAAGCAATGGGGAAAGGACTATCTGTTAAAAATTGGTGCGGGGATAACTGGCTAGACATATGCAGAAGATTGAAACCGTACTCTTTCTTACCTCATATACAAAAATCAACTCAAGATGGATTGAAGACTTAAATGTAAAACCTAAGACTATAAAAACCCTGG
Organism: Cacajao melanocephalus; assembly: GCA_963573385.1. Classification (NCBI taxonomy): domain Eukaryota; kingdom Metazoa; phylum Chordata; class Mammalia; order Primates; family Pitheciidae; genus Cacajao; species Cacajao melanocephalus. The sequence continues at coordinate 7,278 of CAUYLG010014189.1, read as the reverse complement.
ATGATAACCTAGGAAATACTATTCTGGTCACAGAGACTGGCAAAGATTTCATGATGAAGATGCCAAAAGCAATTGCAACAATAACAAAAATCGACAAATGGGACCTAATTACTCTAAAGAGCTTCTGCACAACAAAAGAAACTATCAATAGACTAAACAAACAACCTACAGAATGAGAGAAAATATTTGCTAACTATGCATTCTGGATTCTAATACCCAGAATCTATAAAGAATGTAAACAAATTTGCAAGCAAAAACCAACCCCATTAAAAATGGACAAAGAAACTTTTCAATGAAGACATTACACACAGCTAACAAATGTATTTTAAAATTTTCAACATCACGAACTATTAGGGAAATGCATATCAAAACCACAATGAGATACCATCTCACACCAGTCACAATAGCTACTACTAAAAAGTAAAAAAGTAACAGATGTTGGCGAGGTTGGGGAGAACAAGGAATTCTTTTTCTTTTTCTTTTTCTTTTTTTCTTGACAGAGTCTCATTCTGTTGCCCAGACTGGAGTGCAGTGGTACACGATACTGGCTCACTGCACCCTTTGCCTCCTGGGTTCAAGTGATTCTACTGCCTCACTCTCCCAAGTAGCTGGGATTACAGGCATGCGCCACCATGCCAGGCTAGTTCCTGTATATTTTGTAGAGACACAGTTTTGCCATATTGACCAGGTTGATCTCGAACTCCTGACCTCAGGTAATCTACCCACCTCTACTTCCCAAAGTGCTGGGATTACAAGCATGAGCCACTGCACCCAGCCAGAAAAAGGAACTCTTATACACTCTTGGTGGGAATGTAAATTAGTTCAGCGTCCGTGGAAAGCAGATTGGCAATTTCTCAAAGAACTTAAAACAGAATTACCAGTTGACCCAGCAGTCCTGTTACTGGGTATATACCCAAAAGAATATAAGTTGTTCTACCATAAAAACATATATGTATATATTCATAGCAACATCACTCACAATAGCAAAGACATGGAATTAACCTGCATACTCATCAATGTTAGACTGGATAAAGAAAAGGTGGTACATATACATCATGGAATACTATCCAGCCATAAAAAAGAATGAGATTATGTCCTTTGCAGCAACATAGATGGAGCTGAAGACAATTTATCCTAAGCAAGCTAATACAGGAATAGAAAACCAAATACTGAATGTTCTCATGCATAAGTGGGAGCTACACACTGAGTACTTATGGACATAAAGAAGGGAACGATAGACACTGGGGCCTACTTGGAGATGGAGGGTGGGAGGAGGGTGAGGATTGAAAAACTACCTATCGTGTACTATGCTTATCACATGGGTGATGAAATAGTCTATACACCAAACCCTGGTGACATGTAATTTCCCTATATAACAAACCTGCACATGTACTCCTGAACCTGAAATAAAAGTTATACAAAACAAAGCAAAATAAAGATACTATTTATAGTTATACAAAAATATGAAACGCTTAGAGATAAATCTGACAAAAGATAGAAAAGACTTGTACACTGAAAACTACAAAACATTGTGAAGAAAAACTAGAGTATACCATCTTCATCGGTTTGAAGTCTCAATATCGTTAAGGTGTCAGGCTTTTTCAAATTGATCTACATTTGAAATGCAATTCTGATCAAAATCCCCACAAGCTTTTTTATGGAAACTACCAAGCTGGTTCTAAAATTCACACAGAAATTTAAAGGACACAGTGCAGCCAGACACCTATGAAAAAGAAAAAAGTTAGAGGGCTATCCCTATCTGATTTCAAGACTTATTATTAAGTTATGGTAATCAAAGCAATATGGTATTGGTATGAAGATAAATAGATCTGCCAGGCATGGTGGCTCACATCTGTAATCCCAGCATTTTGGAAGGCTGAGGTAGTCTGAAGCCAGGAGTTTAAGACCAACCTGAGCAACATAGCAAGACTCCATTTCTACAAAAATTATAAATTAACTGAGCACTGTGGCACACACCCATGGTTCCAGCTACTCAAGAGGCTGAGGTGGGAGCATTGTTTGAGCCCGGGTGTTCAAGGTTGCAGTGAGCCATGATCATGCCACTGCACTCCAGCCTGGGCAACAGAGCAAGACCCTGTCTCAAAAAAAAAATAGAAAGAAAGAAAGAAAGATAAATAGGTCAATGGAACACATTAGAGAGTCCAGATATAGACCCACAGACCCACACATATATAGATTACTGATTTTTTGCAAAGGCAATGTAGTGGAGAAAGGACAGTCTTTTAAACAAACAGTGTTGAAACAATTGGATGTTCACATGCAAAAACATGAACTTCAATTCATACCTCAAAATATATTCAAAAATTAAAGTGTATAACAAACCTAAATATAAAATCTTAATCTGTAAGATTTCTAAAAGAAAACATGGGAGAAAATTTTTGTGACCTTGAGTTAGTCAGAATTTTTGGATACAATGTCAGAATCATAATCTATAATAAAATAAGTTAATACATTAGTCATTGATATTTAAAATTCAACTCTTCAGAAAACATTCTTCAGAGAATGACTGTGAAAAAACCTTTGCAAATAATACATCTGAGGAATGACTTGTGTCCAGAATATATGAAGAACTCTCAAATCTCTATAATAAGAAAACAAATAATTCAACTAAAAAATGGCCAATGGGTGAGGAGCAATTTGTACTTGCATAAGCTGTTCACTGGTATGTAATCTGAGATGCTATTTTGAAGGGCAATTTGACAAAATAAAAACAGTGTAAATGTAACTTTATTTTTCAATAGAGCATGCCCTTTGTAAATACAGTATTTTTCTTGGACAAGAATCTGCCCTTATGCACAAATAGGCATGGACACAGATGTTTATTGAAACATTGTTTGTGACAGCAAAAGCAAATACAATCTATGTGTCCACAAGTAGAAGAGTGGTGATTAAACTATGATTCATCCAACATCATCCATATAACATTGAACTATAATACAGCAGCTAAAATGAATGAGAGCTATGTGCCCTGACATGAAAAGAATTCTGAGCTTCATAGGTAGACAAAGAATGTTGCAGAACAAATACACAATGTTATCCTAAGACAAAGTAAAATCATTTGTTTGTATAGTTATACATATGTATGAAACTTATTTAAATGACCTAGAGCTTCCAGCCAAGATGGCCAAATAGGAACAGTTCTGGAGTGCAGTTCCCAGGGAGAAGAACCCAGAGGGTGAGTGATCACTGCATTTCCAAATAAGTTTTTACTGCCCACAGACCAGGAGATTCCTGGGCTGAAAAGCACCATGAGTTTCCAGCACCACTGTTTCAGACAGTGCTGTGGGTCTCTGCACAAAAACTCACACAAATCTGGGCAGCCGTTTCAACAGGCACCTGGGACGCCTGGGCTACAGAGCCTCCCATTCAGCTGAAAAAAAAGGGGGCCAAAACAGGGAGCCAGGTGATCTGGCTCAGCGGGTCCCACCCCATACAAAGACCAGCAATCTGAAATGAAATAAAACGAGAAGGCAAGATTAGAGAAAAAAGAGTGAAAAGAAATGAACAGAACCTCCAAGAAAAATGGGACTGTATGAAAAGACCTAATCTACATTTGATAGGTGTACCTGAATGTGACGGAAAGAATGAATCCAAGCTGGAAAACCACAGTCTGCCAGCAGAGGCGTTACTGAGCTGCTGTGGGCTCTGTCCAGCCACTGTGTGAACTTCCTGTTAGAACCGCCTTGGTAATGGTGGTCTGCCTCAGTAATGGCAGACTGCCTTGGTACTGGCGGACTGCCTCGGTAAAGGTGGATTGCCTCAATAATGGTGGACTGCCTCAGTAATGGTGGACTGCCTTGGTAATGGCTCACATCCTTCCCTGCACTGAGCTGGACTGTCCTGGGTCCAGCTGCACTTGCTGCAAAACTCTCAATCCAGAGCATTTCAGATTGCTGGTCTTTGTAGGGGGTGGGACCTGCTGAGCCAGATCACCTGGCTCTCTGTTTTGGCCCCCTTTTCAAACAAGCAATTGCTTAGAGATTTCGTCACCACCAGGCCTGCCTTACAAGAGCTCCTGAAAGAAGCACTAAACAAGGAAAGGGAAAACCAGTACCAGCCACTCCAAAAACATACCAAATGGTAAAGAGCATTGGCATTATGAAGAAACTGCGTCAACTAATGGGCAAAACAACCAGCTAGTATCAAAATGGCAGGATCAAATTCACACATAACAATATTAACCTTAAAAGTAAATGGGCTAAATGCCCCAATCAAAAGACACAGACTGGCAAATTGGATAAAAAGTCAAAACCCATCAGTGTGTTGTATCCAGGAAATCCATCTCACATGCAAGGACACACATGGGCTCAAAATAAAGGGATGGAGGAAGATTTACCAAACAAATGTACAGCAAAAAAAAAGCAGGAGGTGCAATCCTAGTCTCTGATAAAATACACTATAAATCAACAAAGATCAAAAGAGACAAAGAAGGACATTACATAATGGTAAAAGGATCAATGCAACAAGAAGAGCTAACAATCCTAAATATATATGCACCCAAAACAGGAGCACCCAGATACATAAAGCAAGTTCTTAACGACCTACAAAGAGACTTAGACTCCCACACGATAATAGTGGGAGACTTTAACACTCCATTGCCAATATTAGACAGATCAACAAGACAGAAAATTAACGAGAATATCCAGGACTTGAACCCAGATCTGGACCAAGCAAACCTAATAGACATTTACAGAACTCTCCACCCTAAATCCACAGACTATACATTCTTCTCAGCACCACATCACACCTACTCTAAAATTGACCACATAATTGGAAGTAAATCACTCCTCAGCAAATGCAAAAGAATGGAAATCATAATAAACAGTCTCTCAGACCACAATGCAATCAAATTAGAACTCCAGAATAAGAAACTAATTCAGAACCACATAAGTTCATGGAAACTGAACAACTGGCTCTTGAATGTTGACTGGATAAACAATGAAATGAAGGCAGAAATAAAGATGTTCTTCAAAACCAATGAGAACAAAGACACAACATGCCAGAATCTCTGGGATACATTTAAAGCAGTGTCTAGAGGAAAATTTATAGCAATAAATGCCCACATGAGAAGCAAGGAAAGATCTAAAATCAACACCCTATCATCAAAATTGAAAGAGCTAGAGGAGCAAGATCAAAAATACTCAAAAGCTGGCAGAAGACAAGAAATAACTAAGATCAGAGCAGAACTGAAGAAGATAGAGACACAAAAATCCCTTCAAAAAAATCAATAAATCTGGGAGCTGGTTTTTTGAAAAGATCAACAAAATAGAAATGCAAATCAAAACCACATTGAGATACCATCTCACGCTAGTTAGCATGGTGATCATTAAAATATCTGGAGACAACAGATACTGGAGAGGATGTGGAGAAATAGAAACACTTTTACACTGCTGATGGGAGTGTAAATTAGTTCAACCATTGTGGAAGACAGTGTGGTGATTCCTCAAGGACCTAGAAATAGAAATTCCATTTGCTCCAGCAATCCCATTACTAGATATATATTCAAAGGATTATAAATCATTCTGCTATAAAGATACATGCACATGTATGTTCACTGTGGCACTGTTTGCAATAGCAAAGACCTGGAACCAACCCAAATGCTCGTCAGTGATAGACTGGAGAAGGAAACTGTGGCATATATACACCATGAATACTATGCAGCCATAAAAAACGTTGAGTTCATGTCCTTTGTAGGGACATGGATGAATCTGGAAACCATCATTCTCAGCAAACTGACACAAGAACAGAAAATCAAACACCACATGTTCTCACTCATAAGTGGGTGTTGAACAATGAGAACACATGGAAACAGGGAGGGGAGCTCACACACTGGGGTCTGTTGGAGGGGAATAAGGGAGGGACAGTGCGGGGGTAGGGAGGTTGGGAAGGGATAACATGAGAAGATATGCCAGATGTAGGTGACAGGGGGAGGGAGGCAGCAAACCACATTGCCATGTATATACCTATGCAACAATCCTGCATGTTCTGCACATGGACCCCAGAACCTAAAGTACAAGAAAATATATATTAAAAAAAACGAAATTGTGTCTAATTTTTTCTAGAACATAGAAATACAATTTATATTGATTTTATAAGGAACCTTGGTATTAATATGAATAGTATCAATTCTAATAATTTTTCTGTATATTATGTTAGGTTGTCTATGGATAGGATATTGCTATCTATGAATGGTGATTTTGCTTCTTTTTACCAGTGCTTTTATCTTTTACTTATTTTTCTTGCCTTGCTGCACTGATTAGAACCTCCATTACAGTATTGAACAGAAGTGTTGCTAAGGGCCATTTTTGTCTTGTTCCTGATCTGAAAGAGAATGTTTTCAGATTAAGGAAGCTCCTTTTTATTTTTAGTTTGCCTGAAGTGTATGTATGTATGAATGAATGTATGTGTAGATATATGCATATTACTACTATTAAATACTTTTTCTGATTCTGTGTTTGCCTTCTTTTTCTACTTCTTATTTCAGATGCTATGCTTTATTCTGGAGAGTTTCTTCTAATTTATCTTTCTGATTATCAGTTCTTTCTTTAGCTGTTTCTCATCTGCCATTAATCTCATGCACTGGTTTTTTGTTGTTGTTGTTGTTGTTGTTTTTTTTTTTTTTGAGACAAAGTTTCACTCCTGTTGCCCAGGCTAGAGTGCAGTGGCGTGATCTCCGCTTACTGCAGTCTCCGTCTCCCAGGTTCAAGCAACTCTCCTGCCTCAGCCTCCTGAGGAGCTGGGATTACAGGCATCCACTACCATGCCCAGCTAATTTTTGTATTTTTAGTAGAGACAGGGTTTCACCATGTTGGCCAGGCTGGTCTAGAACCCCTGACCTTAGGTGATCCACCTGCCTTGGCCTCCAAAAGTGCTAGCCACTACACATGGCCCAATGCACTGAATTCTTAACACCAATTTTCAGTTTCGGAATTGATATTTGCCTATTTTTCAAAATTTTAAATGTCAATGCTCATAGTTTTAAATTCCTTGCTTAAAATTTTAAGCTGAGCTTTCTTCTCTATAAACAAGTAAGCACTGTTGTTTTACAATCTGTGATAATTCCTACAGATGCCTTTTGTTTTTGCTGGTTCTGGCTCAGATTCTTTCTTTTCTTTTTTTTTTTTTTTATTTTTTGAAAGAAAGGAAAAGAGAGGAAAGAAAGTGAGAGTGAAAGAAAGAAAAAAAAAGGATGTACGAGAGAAAGAAAGAGGATGAAAAAGAGGGAGAGAGAACAGAATTCTTGTTCTACTGCCCAGG